>JASDQU010435827.1:18168-29372 GCA_032191745.1 Picea mariana
TAGTGCTTTAAGTGTTGATTGAGCTAGGAGTTGTACAATGATCATTAATTCAAGGAACCCTTTCATTTGGATTGCCTTTTCATCCAATAGATAATGATCCCATCTCCATCTATCTTCTAACATTACGTGAGAAGAGATCAAAGTGAAAGTCATGAACCTTAGTGCATGAGAAGTAAATTAGAATGAAGTACTAGAGTTTTTCATTTTCATTGTCAAAGTTTTATTAGAGCTTTCAGTTAAGGTTATACTTCTATAATTTGCACATATAGTACACAACATCTCATAAGTTCGCATGATCCTTGGGTTAACAATTTAAGGTGCAGTTGAGGAGTTTGGTATATCTTTATATAATTATTTGTCCCAACATTAGCTGTTGACGGGTTTGAATGGCCTGTCAAGCAGGTGAGGGAGAATGCCCGATGGAAAGTCCGAATTAGACCTACTCTCGTTTGGGCTGGCGTTTCTGACTAGTATGTGGGCCTGGTTGCCAACAAAATTACTATCTAAATATGAATATGAGAACCAAAGGTTCTCAAAAAAATTAAAATCTAGAACTGAACTAACTAATGATAACTACTTATAAATCTAAATGAAAAACCATTCTAATCCCATCTTAATTAGGAGAAAAATAGCTAAGATTGAATATAACGAAAGATAATATCATACGAACCAGAAAGAATTCATATATTCAAATGAAAAGTGATAACAACAACATTGCATACACATCTACAATTAGTTGTGATATGTTTATATAACATTGTAACTGTATTAAAAAAGAAACACGTGACCACATGAGCATATAGAAAAGATTGTATAAGTAATTCATATTGTTATAGCCCAGATTGTAGGTTGGGAAAAGCCCGACCCAATCCACAAACGTGGGACAACTGTGAGAGTATCTGCCCATTGTCACCTTAGATAGATATTCATCTCACTTTAGTGAATGAGAAATCCTACAGAACGGGGGATTCCCGGTGACCCTAGGGGGATTTAGACAAAAAGTGATATAATGGAAGATGAAATACTTATAGGTCAAAGTAAGAAGTGGAAAATGTCTTGGGTAAGAGTCTTGTTGGTAATGGTAGGTTGCCAAAGTAAAGTGTACCCACAAGAGAGTATTATACCTACTCAAGACAAGACAAAATATAGATATACAAGCCAAATGATCAAATGGACAAGCAAGTGAATTTTGATGTCCTATATTGCAGCAATAAACAAGAATATATATCAGCAATTAAATGATAACAATAGTTGCAAAATGTATCACCAAAATTATAGCAAAGATGCAAGAGACTAAGCTAGCAATTACTAGGTAAACTCAAGTGTAATAAAGCAAGACTTTAGTAAAAATAGAGGGTTGTTAGGTAGTGTTTTCAGAGAATTATTGTAACAACCAAGTGCTTATAGCAATATTTTTCTACAACAACAAAATCCAACCACCAAAATGAGCAAGTAAACCACCCAAAAGATAGCTAACCTCAAGTAGATTAAGTGTAGTGGCTTCCAAGCAAATTTCAATCATTGAAAAATGAATAATAGAAAGAATTTAAGTGAGTTTGTTGTAACCCTAATGACTGTAGCATAAATTTATTACAACAACAAGAAATACTTAGCCAAGTTAGATGCCCTAGGGGCTCAAGCAAGCCAATAGAATGTAGAATTGAATCCACTTTAGAGAAATGAAATATCTCAATAAAACACGTTTTCCAATGCAACAATTTTATTTCTCCATGGCAATTTTCAGATTAGTGCTTTTAATATATTGGGTGATGGAGTCTTGGTTATATGAGTTGAATCCACTACTTCTCTACGGGTGTAAGATCTTTAACTCCCTGGAGCAAGATAATCCAACAAAGGTAAGTTTAGGAGGGTGTAAGGTCTTTTACTGCTCCTAGCAACCTCATGAAAAATGACTTATAAATTAACAATTAAGATGAAACTTGATGGAGGGTGTATGCCCTTATACTCCTCCAAGGGTTTAAAAAAAAAATAGCATGAAACAAGAAGAAATTACCAACAAATGCAGAAAATTCCTTACAAACTCCACATGATAGCAAGATAAAAACCTAGAATACTAAGCATATTCCATCCACATCCAAGAATAAGCATCTAAGAGAAGTGTGCACCACGTTAGCTCCACAATACACCAATAAGCATCCAAAAAATTTGCATAAGAGAGAGATATAGATCAAATGCCCAAAGAGGGAATAAATTTCAGCCAAGTAGTCTTCTAACGTGAGAGAGCTATATAAAAATGAAATGAAATGGTCTTTATTTATACAATACCTCAATAATATGTTTGTCCACATAATCTTATGGTAAAACACAAATCAAGGGGGGCGGCCCCCTTAGTTTTGCTCCTTTACAATTTTGATTTGGTTTTTGCACAAAAGAAAACCCTAAATGTGACGTCAAGCTCTAATTGGGTGACATTTTGGCACTTTTGGCAAGTCATTGAGCTTGGAGAGGAAGTCATTAGGCCTCCAAAGGCCATATCTCCATGGTGCAAGGGCTTCAATCCATCAAAAGGTGCCAATCCTCCAACAAGTATTCACCATCATCAAACCCTAACAATAGTCAAGACGTCAAGTGGTGTAAGTCCTCCAAAGGCAAGTCTTTGGGATACAAAGGGCTAGGCGTCAACCTCCAAGGTGTCGTATCTTGCCTCCAAAGGCAACGTCCATTATCTTCCAGCTCCTAGTGTGTGGGTCATGACATCAAATCTATGGGGCTTCCTGCCCCAACAAAGGCCCAATGATTTGGATTTATGAGCGGAACGAAAAGAATAACAGACTGAATACAATAACAAAGAGATATTGAGAACAACAACATATATCCAGTGAACAATAACTTCTATTGAATAAATAAAATAGGTTGAAACTGTGAAGCTGTAGAATTGAAACAACTTGCTCGAATGGTGGTAGCTATCTCTGAGAAGATATGTGGCTGCTACGCACATCCGTCTGAAAAGAAACCTGATTACAACGAGGCTCCAGAGGCCTTTTTAACATTACTCATGAATGCCAAAACCCTAGACATCCAAAAACCTAAATGTAGGAGATGAAACGCTAAAAGTTGTGTGCGCCCCGTTGGGTAAGTTGGCACCTCAACTTCCTAGGGTCGTAACTTTTGCATACGACCTCCGTTTTAGGTGTGTGATAGTCCATTGGAAAGGTATTTTTCGATACCTACACATTATGCTATTAAATTGTTACTACGTCTACAATTTGACTATGGCAAGCCAAAAAAACAGTGTTTAGTGCCCCAAAACGACCCTGGAAGTACAAAAAGATGTACTGACATGAAAACATCCAAAATAAGCCAGTTGGATTAGGTGGGCGACCACCAATATCCACCTGGAATTTGTGTAGGGCTTCACACAACCCCAGAACTGTAGAACCAACAATTACAAATAATTACAGAAAAACATGTTGAACTAAAAATTATCAAGAGGAGCTAGTTGGAATAGGTGGGTGGCCACCAATATCCACCTGGATCGGTCCTCCCCCCTTAGGAAGCAATGGTCTTCATTGTGTTGAGTGACCCCTTCATGTGAGGAAAATTCTGCTAAATTTGGCCCTGGGTGAGCCACTTGCCTTGGTGTAGGAGTCGCCCTGCCTGGACAATCTGATAAAGTTGGATCCACCATTGGAGAGTGCGCTTGACATGTGTGTCCTCGATCTGATCAGTGGATGCCTGTTCCATGCAATCAGGGTTGAGCTATGTTGGTGTCATCTATTCTGCGATCTCTAAGGTGTCCAATAATGGTGGATAATATGATCGAAGGATGTCCACATTGAACATGGGGTGAAAGCCAAGGAAGGGTGGAGTGTTGAGCCAAAAGAATTGCTACCCACAACCATGGTGATAGTGTAAGGTCCATAGAAAAGTTGGTGGATCTTTTGATGGGCCCCTATAAGGCACTCTTTCTACAAATGTAAGCAGAGCTTGTCTCCCAGTTGAAACTGGTGCGGTACCCAGTGTTGATGATAGCGCTACTTGTACTTAGCATGGACTTTCTACAAAATCTCATGGAGCTGTTGGCGGATGTGCTGAATTCGATCAATGAATTCGGTGGATTTGTTGGCCTCAGACTGAACATGGGAAGATTCTTTATGTGTGGTTGCAATGGGTAGTGAAACATCAATGGGACCCAAGGGTTGGAATCCCATCCCCACCTGAAATGGGCTATGGCCGGTGGAGCTATGGAGAGTCCTGTTGTAGCTGTGTTGAACATAGGGAAGATTCTCATCCCATGTACGTGGATGCTTAGAGTTGTACATGCACAATATGTGCACAGTCATTCGATTGATGAACTCTATCTGGCCATCAGTTTGGGGATGGAAAGTAGTGGATATAGTGAGCTTAGTGTCCAACAGTGACTAGAGACTCGAACAAAATTTGTTGAGGAACCTGTTGTCCCAATATGAGGTGATGGTCTATGGTATCCCAAAATGGACCCACACCCGTTCGAAGAAGAGCTTGGAAGTATCTGCCGTTGTGATGCTCTTCTTGTAGGCTGTGATAATGGTCATCTTCGAAAACCGATCAACCACCACAAATACACAATCATTGTCGTGCTTGGTGAACGGAAGGCTAGACATGTAATCCATCGAGATGGATTCCTAAGGCCTGTCAGAAGTAGGAAAAGGGGTGTATAAGCCTTTCTTTTTGATGGCTTGCTTGGCAACGACATGGGCAATGCAAGATCTGATATACTTGGTGACATCTTGTCGAAGTTTTGGCCAATAAAAATGTTTTTGTAGAACAACCACAATTTTCTTCATGCCAAAATGTCTTGCCATCTGAATGTAGTGAGCGTCCCAAATCAACTTTGCACACTCTCTTGTGAGAACACAGAGGTGGCCCAGATGGCATAACAGTCCAACTTGGATGTGAAAATCGGTGACATTCTCTCTTGTACCCAAGAGTTGTTTTGTGGGTTGGGGCCGCCTTTACCTTGCTTCGACTTTGAGGAGTTTGGATATCCAAAATCTCGCCTCCTCTTCTTAAATTTTTTCTCGATCTTGATAGCAAATCTATAAGCCGCACCTAATGATGTGATGTCTAGAAGATCCATTTCTATTTGAATGTATCTATGCAAACAACTGTTATATTTGAGCACCAGATGTCGTTCAGAGTCTTTGATACCGAATTTGGTGCTCAAGGTATGGAAAATATTGGTGAAATATGGTACTATCTGGTCCCTTTCCTAACGGAGCATGGTCCATCTTGTGTACTCTTCCTCGTAGATTCCAACAAAGTAGTACTGTTCTTTAATGGAATCCCTGAAGGAATCCCATGTGGGGGTGACCACAAATATTGCAAATTCCTCTATTGCCCTTTTCTCAAGGAAGTATCCCACCAGTCGTTAACATGGGGGACAACCTTGAGGAGTGCAAAAGTTATCTACAACTTCCACATATGCTTCAAGCAGATTCAACCATTTATCTACAACATCCACATATATCAGTCCTTCAAATAATGGAATATCAAAATTTACTTGTACCTTGAAGGGGGTTGCAAGGCCGCTTGATGAAGATGTGTCTCTTGTGGGCAACCACCGAAGGATCTGTGCAAGTTGTCCATCATTTCGTTCCTTTGTCGTGCAAGGGCTTCCTCGAGCACCATTTTAAAAGGATCTCCTGCTCCATCAACTTTCTTCTTGTCCCCCATGGGTTGTTGTCAAGCTCGACGTGGCCGATCTTGCAAAGACTCGACTGGTTCGAGTCCCAACTTATTGTACCCAGATCTTATCGGGGACATGCACAAAGAAAAATACATGAGGACGAGACCGCTCTGATACCATTGATCCACATTTATGAGCGGAACAAAAAGAATAACATACTGAATACAATAAAAAAGAGACATTGAGAACAACTACATATATCCAGTGAACAATAACTTCTATTGAATAAATAAAATAGGTTGAAACTGTAAAAATGCAGAACTAAAACAACTTGCTCGAATGGTGGTAGCTATCTATGAGAAGAGATGTGGCTACTATGTGCATCCGTCAAAGTAGATAAATGATTACAATGAACCTCTAGAGGCCTTTTTAAAATTACTCATGAATGCCAAAACCCTAGACATCCAAAAACCTAACCCGAAGAGATAAAATGCTAAAAGTTATGTGGGCCTCGATGGGTAAGTTGGTACCTCAACTTCCTGGGGTTGTAACTTTTGCATACGACCTCTGTTTTAGGCGCATGATAGACCGTTGGAAAGGGTTTTTTGAGAACTAGACATTATGCTTTCAAACAGTGACCCTGTCTATGGTTTGACTATGGAAAGCCAGAAAAACACTATTTAAGGTGCCAAAACGACCTTGGAAATACAAAAAGATGTACTGACATGAAAATATCCAAAATAAGCCAGTTGGATTAGGTGGGCAGCCACCAATCTCCACCTGGAAGCTATGTAGGGATTCAGACAACCCTGAAAGTGTAGAACCCACAATTACAAAGAATTACAGAATAATGTGTTAAACTAAAAACTATCAAGAGGATCCAATTGGAATAGGTGGGTGGCCACAAATATCCACCTGGATCAGTCCTCCACCCTAAGGAAGTAATGGTCTCCATTTCTTTGAGTTCCCCCATTAGGTGAGGAAACTTCTACTGAATTTGGCCCTGGGTGAGCCACTTGCATGGGTGTAGGAGCTGCTCTGCCTTGACAACCCGATAAAGCTAGATCCTTTGCTGGCGAGTGCCCTTGACCTGTGTGTCCACTATTTGATCAATGGATGCATGTTTCATGCAGACAGGGTTGAGCTTTGTTCGTGTCAACTATTCGACGATCTCTGAGGTGTCAAATAATGGTGGAAAATATGGTTGAAGGAGGTCCACATTGAACACGGGATGAAAGTCAAGGAAGGGTGGAGTGTTGAGCTCAAAATCATTGCCACCCACAACCTTGGTGATAGTGCAAGGCCCATGGCGAAGTGGGCGGAGCTTCCGATGGGGCCTTGTAAGGTGCTCTTTCTGCAAATGTAACCAGACCTTGTCTCCCACATGAAACTGGTGTGGTACCCGGTGTTGATCATGGCGCTCCTTGTACTTAGCATTGGATTTCTGCAAAATCTCATGAACCTGTTGGTGGATGTGTTGAATCCGCTCAATGAATTTGGTGGCTTTATCAGCCTTAGACTGAACATGGGAAGATTTTTCATGTGTGGTTGTAAGAGGTAGTGCAACATCAATGGGACCTAAGGATTGGTATCACAGACCCACCTTAAATGGGCTATGGTCGGTGGAGCTATGGAGAGCCCTGTTGTAGTTGTGCTGAACATAGGGAAGACTCTCATCCCATGTAATTGGATTCTTAGAGTTGTACATGCGCATGATGTGCACAATCATCTAGTTGACGACCTCTGTTTGGCCATCGGTTTGGGGGTGGAAAGCAGAGGATTTAGTGAGATTGGTGTCCAACAGTGACCAGAGACTCAACCAAAATGTGCTGCGGACCCTACTATCTCGATATGAGGTGATGGTATGTGGTATCCCAAAATGGACCCACACCCATTTGAATAAGAGCTTGGAAGTATTTGCCACTATGATGCTCTTCTTGTAGGCTATGATAATGGCCATATTTGAAAACCGATCAACCACCACAAATACACAATCATTTCCCTGCTTGATGAAAGGAAGGCCAGACATGTAATCCATCTCGATGGATTCCCAAGGACTCTCGGGAGTAGTAAGAGGGGTGTATAAGCCTTGTTTCTTTATGGTTGGCTTGGCAATGGCACATGCATTGCAAGATCTCATATACTTGCTTACCTCTTGTCGAATTTTTGGCCAATAAAATTGTTTCTGTAGAACGACCACAATTTTCTCCACACTAATATATCCTGCCATCCAACTGTAGTGAGCCTCCCAAATCAACTTTGCACACTCACTTGTGGGAACACAGAGTTGGCCTAGATGGCATAACAATCCATATTGGATGTGAAAATTGGTTACGTTTGATCCTGCACCCAAGAGCTGTCAAGTGATGGTGAAGTTAGGGGCCACTCAGGTGCCTCGTGCCCATAGGAATGTAGCACCGTGGTGAGTGCAACAATGAGAGGGCGATTGAGGTAGTCAGTGACACGATTTGTGCTCTCTTTTTTATTCTTGATGTTGAGACCGAACTATTGTAGGTATGTGGACCATTTTTTATGGCAGTCGTTCTGCAACTTCCCCTATGTTTGTATGAACTATAAAGGCATGTGATCAGTGTGGATGATTGTCTCCTTTCCCAGAATGTAATATTTTTATTGACGATAGGATTTCACAATGAAATGCACTTCTTTTTCATAGGTGGGGTATTTTCGAACAGTATCTGAGAGTGTCTCACTATGGTATGCTATTGGATGACCATGCTGAGTGAGAATTGTGCCTACAAGATAGTCAGAGGCACCAATCTCAATCTGGAATGGTTGTTGCAGATCATGCAAGGAGAGTACTGGATTTGAGCACAAGCGATGGTTCAGATCATCAAATGCTTGTTGTTGTGCTTTATCCCATGTGAACTTTGCCTTGCAACCGCCACTGGTTACTTGGTTGAGGTCTGATGCAATATGGGAGAATCCCAGAATGAACTTTCGGTAGAAGTTGACAAGTACCAAGAAGCATTGAAGCTTGGTTAGTGTGGTTGGGGCTAGCCAATCACGAATGACTTAGATCTTAGCTGGATCCACATGTACCTCGTGCTCATCAACAATGTAGCCCAAGTATTGGAACATGTTAATGCCAAAGGATCATTTTTCCAAGTTGGCATATAGCTTGTGATGCCGCAGAGTGCCCAAAACTTGTGGAATATGCTGCATGTTCTCCTCCCAAGTTCTGCTGAAGATGAGGATGTCATCCATATATACCACCACAAAAGAGTTGGTGAAGGGTCTCAATACATCATCAATCAACCTTATGAAATTTGTTGGTGCATTTGTTAAGCTAAAGGGCATGACCAATGATTCGAAGAGACCATCTTTAGATTTGAATGTTGTCTTCCATACAACAGTTGGTTCGATGGGAACCTGGTGATAGCCAGGCTTTAGGTCAATCTTGCCGAAGAAATTTTCCCCCTTGAGTTGGTCAAGAAGGTAATCAATTTGGGGAATTGGGTACCGGTTCCTGACTATGATTTTGTTTAATGCTCTATAATCAATGCAGAGCCGCGAGGTCCAATATTTCTCTTGCACTAGCACAATCATGCTTCTGTAAGGGGAGCATCTGGGTTGAATGTGCCCCTTTTGAAGCAGCTATTGGATCTAGCACTTGATTTCATCATTTTCAATCAGTGAGCGATGATAGAATGGTGTTGGTTTATCCTCTCTTACTTATATCTTGTTATGAGTTTATTGACCCATGGTTCATGTTTGTTCAGGTTTCCAACAAAGCCTCTAAAACTATCGGCCCTCCTGGTAAACCAAAAGGAAACACAACACACAAGGTGCACTGCGCCGTCTCATCCGATATAGTCTTAATGGGTGGCAGCAAGACTCATATGTTTACGGCCTAGGATTGAGTGAGAGCTCTGAGAACTATGTGCTGAGAGTGCTACTGTAAATTATTAACTCATTCTATTGTTTTCACAATTTTTGCAAGAAAGATAATAACTCATTCATTCAACATAGCAATATATACTTGAAGACAATAAAAAAACACATGCATTCAATCTCATGACATAGGTTTTACCATGGTTCACCCCTTCATGGGCTATCTCCACAAAGATCTGGCTCTTCGCTCTTTTATTACAGTAGTTCTCAGCTACAATGCCGAGCGCTTTATAACTCTTCTCGATGGGTGAGATCTATTATGAGGCAGACTAGATCGTACCAAGATCCTCAACCTGCGATCTAACCCTTGATATCTACCCCCCTCAGTCCTCTTTAGCTCAATGGCTTACAAAATTAGGTCATACAACAAAATATTACATAACATCCATTTTTCACATTCTTCTCTCTACTAACTCATATGACAACTATATACTTATACCATAGCCAACCCCACTATGAGATCTAGGTAACTATATTTATATGTTTCTGTCTATTCAGCCATTACAATACATTACCAAAACCCTAACCCTAACGTCTTTAGGTCTTCCATGCATGTGCGCGTGCTGCTTTTCCTTCCATTTGTCACTTTCCTCGTGCATGCGTTCTTTCCCAAAATCTCCTTTCTTTCCGCTTTGGCTTGCTTCCAACAGGCCCCCAACACTGACATGTGGCTCATCCCGAGCCACCTAACCTTTGTGTGCTTCTTCGATCTCCTTGGTGATGGACTAAAAATTTTCCTTGACGTCTGTTGCTTGTGTTTGCACCTACGCGGTCTTTTCCTTGAGTGTGTCTATTATCTGGATTGCAATTTCGTCACTGATCAATCCTGGGCACTCTGCCTTAGTCTATGCTATCTGTGTCTTAGTTTCCTATGCCTATGTGATGACTTCTGCTACTCACTCTTGAAGCAGTTCCATTTGAGCCTGACGCTCTTTTTTCTATGTTTGCGTAGTGGTGAGTTCTGCCTGTAGTTTCTTCATATCCTGCGCCCCTTTGAAGCGCTCCGTGATGGACATTGTCTTCTGCCTCTACTTGAGGTCCTAGATAGCTATGCTTATCCTTTATTCTTCCTTTTCCCATCGTTGGATTTGCTGGTCTTCTTCTAGCTTTGTCCAAAGCTGTGTTTCTTTATCGAACAAGTCGGCTACTGCGGTAACCTGTTGTTCTATCTCTCGCAACTGCTCTGTCACCTCTTGCTTCCATTGCTCCGTTAGTGCTGGTGGAGTGGTGGGTGTGACCTGCTCGCGGAGATTCTCAGTCTCCTTCTAATATTGATCGATTTTCTGTGTAATCTGATCAATATTTTCTATTGTTGTGGGTTTGTCCTTCTGCACGGTCTTTGGAATATTCTCATAAGTTCCTGCCACTTTTCGTTCCAATCTGTTCACGCACTCTCTCTCCTCTTGGGTCTTGAGATTAGCCTACTCACATATTATTTCCAATGCGTCCCGCTTCTCCGTTGCCTGTTGTAATTCGGCTAAGTCTGTGCATGCACGAGACTGTACCTCTTGGGTAACGCTAACCTGCAACTTGTGTAGAGCTTTGGATGTTATTTGTGGCAATATCAGTTGGATTTGAGCTAAGTCCTTTAAGGGTGTCTGCCCCGCGATCTCGTCCATGTGCAACATATTGGGTGTAATGTGGAATGTTTCATTCAACCGTG
>JASDQU010435827.1:29392-44997 GCA_032191745.1 Picea mariana
CTTATAGGTCAAAGTAAGAAGTGGAAAATGTCTTGGGTAAGAGTCTTGTTGGTAATGGTAGGTTGCCAAAGTAAAGTGTACCCACAAGAGAGTATTATACCTACTCAAGACAAGACAAAATATAGATATACAAGCCAAATGATCAAATGGACAAGCAAGTGAATTTTGATGTCCTATATTGCAGCAATAAACAAGAATATATATCAGCAATTAAATGATAACAATAGTTGCAAAATGTATCACCAAAATTATAGCAAAGATGCAAGAGACTAAGCTAGCAATTACTAGGTAAACTCAAGTGTAATAAAGCAAGACTTTAGTAAAAATAGAGGGTTGTTAGGTAGTGTTTTCAGAGAATTATTGTAACAACCAAGTGCTTATAGCAATATTTTTCTACAACAACAAAATCCAACCACCAAAATGAGCAAGTAAACCACCCAAAAGATAGCTAACCTCAAGTAGATTAAGTGTAGTGGCTTCCAAGCAAATTTCAATCATTGAAAAATGAATAATAGAAAGAATTTAAGTGAGTTTGTTGTAACCCTAATGACTGTAGCATAAATTTATTACAACAACAAGAAATACTTAGCCAAGTTAGATGCCCTAGGGGCTCAAGCAAGCCAATAGAATGTAGAATTGAATCCACTTTAGAGAAATGAAATATCTCAATAAAACACGTTTTCCAATGCAACAATTTTATTTCTCCATGGCAATTTTCAGATTAGTGCTTTTAATATATTGGGTGATGGAGTCTTGGTTATATGAGTTGAATCCACTACTTCTCTACGGGTGTAAGATCTTTAACTCCCTGGAGCAAGATAATCCAACAAAGGTAAGTTTAGGAGGGTGTAAGGTCTTTTACTGCTCCTAGCAACCTCATGAAAAATGACTTATAAATTAACAATTAAGATGAAACTTGATGGAGGGTGTATGCCCTTATACTCCTCCAAGGGTTTAAAAAAAAAATAGCATGAAACAAGAAGAAATTACCAACAAATGCAGAAAATTCCTTACAAACTCCACATGATAGCAAGATAAAAACCTAGAATACTAAGCATATTCCATCCACATCCAAGAATAAGCATCTAAGAGAAGTGTGCACCACGTTAGCTCCACAATACACCAATAAGCATCCAAAAAATTTGCATAAGAGAGAGATATAGATCAAATGCCCAAAGAGGGAATAAATTTCAGCCAAGTAGTCTTCTAACGTGAGAGAGCTATATAAAAATGAAATGAAATGGTCTTTATTTATACAATACCTCAATAATATGTTTGTCCACATAATCTTATGGTAAAACACAAATCAAGGGGGGCGGCCCCCTTAGTTTTGCTCCTTTACAATTTTGATTTGGTTTTTGCACAAAAGAAAACCCTAAATGTGACGTCAAGCTCTAATTGGGTGACATTTTGGCACTTTTGGCAAGTCATTGAGCTTGGAGAGGAAGTCATTAGGCCTCCAAAGGCCATATCTCCATGGTGCAAGGGCTTCAATCCATCAAAAGGTGCCAATCCTCCAACAAGTATTCACCATCATCAAACCCTAACAATAGTCAAGACGTCAAGTGGTGTAAGTCCTCCAAAGGCAAGTCTTTGGGATACAAAGGGCTAGGCGTCAACCTCCAAGGTGTCGTATCTTGCCTCCAAAGGCAACGTCCATTATCTTCCAGCTCCTAGTGTGTGGGTCATGACATCAAATCTATGGGGCTTCCTGCCCCAACAAAGGCCCAATGATTTGGATTTATGAGCGGAACGAAAAGAATAACAGACTGAATACAATAACAAAGAGATATTGAGAACAACAACATATATCCAGTGAACAATAACTTCTATTGAATAAATAAAATAGGTTGAAACTGTGAAGCTGTAGAATTGAAACAACTTGCTCGAATGGTGGTAGCTATCTCTGAGAAGATATGTGGCTGCTACGCACATCCGTCTGAAAAGAAACCTGATTACAACGAGGCTCCAGAGGCCTTTTTAACATTACTCATGAATGCCAAAACCCTAGACATCCAAAAACCTAAATGTAGGAGATGAAACGCTAAAAGTTGTGTGCGCCCCGTTGGGTAAGTTGGCACCTCAACTTCCTAGGGTCGTAACTTTTGCATACGACCTCCGTTTTAGGTGTGTGATAGTCCATTGGAAAGGTATTTTTCGATACCTACACATTATGCTATTAAATTGTTACTACGTCTACAATTTGACTATGGCAAGCCAAAAAAACAGTGTTTAGTGCCCCAAAACGACCCTGGAAGTACAAAAAGATGTACTGACATGAAAACATCCAAAATAAGCCAGTTGGATTAGGTGGGCGACCACCAATATCCACCTGGAATTTGTGTAGGGCTTCACACAACCCCAGAACTGTAGAACCAACAATTACAAATAATTACAGAAAAACATGTTGAACTAAAAATTATCAAGAGGAGCTAGTTGGAATAGGTGGGTGGCCACCAATATCAACCTGGATTAGTCCTCCCCCCTTAGGAAGCAATGGTCTCCATTGTGTTGAGTGACCCCTTCATGTGAGGAAACTTCTGCTAAATTTGGCCCTGGGCGAGCCACTTGCCTTGGTGTAGGAGTCGCCCTACCTGGACAATCTGATAAAGCTGGATCCACTACTGGAGAGTGCGCTTGACCTGTGTGTCCACCATCTAATCAGTGGATGCATGTTCCATTCAGTCAGGGTTGAGCTATGTTGGTGTCATCTATTCTGCGATCTCTGAGGTGTCCAATAATGGTGGAAAATATGATCGAAGGATGTCCACATTGAACATGGAGTGAAAGCCAAGGAAGGGTGGAGTGTTGAGCCAAAAGAATTGCTACCCACAACCATGGTGATAGTGTAAGGCCCATAGAAAAGTTGGTGGATCTTTTGACGGGCCCCTGTAAGGCACTCTTTCTGCAAATGTAAGCAGAGCTTGTCTCCTAGTTGAAACTGGTGCGATACCCGGTGTTGATGATGGCGCTACTTGTACTTAGCATGGACTTTCTACAAAATCTCATGGACCTGTTGGCGGATGTGTTGAATTCGCTCAATAAATCCGGTGGCTTTGTTGGCCTCAGACTGAACATGGGAAGATTCTTTCTATGTGGTTGCAATGGGTAGTGAAACATCAATGGGACCCAAGGGTTGGAATCCCATCCCCACCTGAAATGGGCTATGGCCGGTGGAGCTATGAAGAGTCTTGTTGTAGCTGTGTTGAACATAGGGAAGACTCTCATCCCATGTACGTGGGTGCTTAGAGTTGTACATGCACAATATGTGCACAATCATTCGATTGACGAACTCTATCTGGCCATCAGTTTGGGGATGGAAAGTAGTGGATATAGTGAGCTTAGTGTTCAACAATGACTAGAGACTCGAACAAAATTTGTTGAGGAACTTGTTGTCCCAATATGAGGTGATGGTCTGTGGTATCCCAAAATGGACCGACACCCGTTCGAATAAGAGCTTGGAAGTATCTGTTGTTGTGATGCTCTTCTTGCAGCCTCTGATAATGGCCATCTTCGAAAACCGATCAACCACCACAAATACACAATCATTGTCATGCTTGGTGGACGGAAGGCTAGACATGTAATCCATCGAGATGGATTCCTAAGGCCTGTCAGAAGTAGGAAGAGGGGTGTATAAGCCTTTCCTTTTGATGGCTTGCTTGGCAACGACACAGGCAATGCAAGATCTGATATACTTGGTGACATCTTGTCGAAGTTTTGGCCAATAAAAATGTTTTTGTAGAACAACCACAATTTTCTCCATGCCAAAATGTCTTGCCATCTGAATGTAGTGAGCGTCCCAAATCATCTTTGCACGCTCTCTTGTGGGAACACAGAGGTGGCCCAGATGGCATAACAGTCCAACTTGGATGTGAAAATCGGTGACATTCTCTCCTATACCCAAGAGTTGTTTTGTGGGTTGGGGCCGCCTTTACCTTGCTTCGACTGTGAGGAGTTTGGATATCCAAAATCTCGCCTCTTCTTCTTAAATTTTTTCTCGATCTTGATAGCAAATCTATAAGCCACACCTAATGATGTGATGTCTAGAAGATCCATTTCTATTTGAATGTATCTATGCAAACAACTGTTATATTTGAGCACCAGATGTCGTTCAGAGTCTTTGATACCAAATTTGGTGCTCAAGGTATGGAAAATATTGGTGAAATATGGTACTATCTGGTCCCTTTCCTAACGGAGCATGGTCCATCTTGTGTACTCGTCCTCGTAGATTCCAACAAGGTAGTACTGTTCTTTAATGGAATCCCTGAAGGAATCCCATGTGGGGGTGACCACAAATATTGCAAATTCCTCTATGGCCCTTTGCTCAAGGAAGTATCCCACCAGTCGTTAACATGGGGGACAACCTTGAGGAGTGCAAAAGTAATCTACAACTTCCACATACACTTCAAGCAGATTCAACCATTTATCTACAACATCCACATATATCAGTCCTTCAAATAATGGAATATCAAAATTTACTTGTACCTTGAAGGGGGTTGCATGGCCGCTTGATGAAGATGTGTCTCCTGTGGGCAGCCACCAAAGGATCTGTGCAAGTTGTCCATCATTTCATTCCTTTGTCGTGCAAGGGCTTCCTCGAGCACCATTTAAAAAGGATCTCCTGCTCCATCATCTTTCTTCTTGTCCCCCATGGGTTGTTGTCAAGCTCGACGTGGCCGATCTTGCAAAGACTCGACTGGTTCGAGTCCCAACTTATTGTACCCAGATCTTATCGGGGACATGCACGAAGAAAAATACATGAGGACGAGACCGCTCTGATACCATTGATCCACATTTATGAGCGGAACGAAAAGAATAACAGACTAAATACAATAAAAAAGAGACATTGAGAACAACTACATATATCCAGTGAACAATAACTTCTATTGAATAAATAAAATAGGTTGAAACTGTAAAAATGCAGAACTAAAACAACTTGCTCGAATGGTGGTAGCTATCTATGAGAAGAGATGTGGCTACTACGTGCATCCATCATAGGAGATAAACGATTACAATGAAGCTCCAGAGGCCTTTTTAAAATTACTCATGAATGCCAAAACCTTAGACATCCAAAAACCTAACCCGAAGAGATAAAATGCTAAAAGTTATGTGGGCCTCGATGGGTAAGTTGGTACCTCAACTTCCTGGGGTTGTAACTTTTGCATACGACCTCTGTTTTAGGCGCATGATAGACCGTTGGAAAGGGTTTTTCGAGAACTAGAAATTATGCTTTCAAACAATGACCCTGTCTATGGTTTGACTGTGCAAGCGAAAAAAACACTATTTAGGGTGCCAAAACGACCTTGGAAATACAAAAAGATATACTGACATGAAAATATCCAAAATAAGCCAGTTGGATTAGGTGGGCAGCCACCAATCTCCACCTGGAAGCTGTGTAGGGATTCAGACAGCCCTGAAAGTGTAGAACCCACAGTTACAAAGAATTATAGAATAATGTGTTAAATTAAAAACTATCAAGAGGATCCAGTTGGAATAGGTAGGTGGCCACAAATATCCACCTGGATCAGTCCTCCACCCTAAGGAAACAATGATCTCCATTGCTTTGAGTTCCCCCATTAGGTGAGGAAACTTCTACTGAATTTGGCCCTGGGTGAGCCACTTGCATGGGTGTAGGAGCTGCTCTGCCTTGACAACCCGATAAAGCTAGATCCTCTGCTGGCGAGTGCCCTTGACCTGTGTGTCCACTATTTGATCAATGGATGCATGTTTCATGCAGTCAGGGTTGAGCTTTGTTCGTGTCAACTGTTCGACGATCTCTGAGGTGTCAAATAATGGTGGAAAATATGGTTGAAGGAGGTCCACATTGAATATGGGGTGAAAGTCAAGGAAGGGTGGAGTGTTGAGCTCAAAATCATTGCCACCCACAACCTTGGTGATAGTGCAAGGCCCATGGCGAAGTGGGTGGAGCTTCCGATGGGGCCTTGTAAGGTGCTCTATCTGCAAATGTAACCAGACCTTGTCTCCCACATGAAACTGGTGTGGTACCCAGTGTTGATCATGGCGCTCCTTGTACTTAGCATTGGATTTCTGCAAAATCTCATGGACCTGTTGGTGGATGTGCTGAATCCGCTCAATGAATTTGGTGGCTTTATCAGCCTTAGACTAAACATGGGAAGATTTTTCATGTGTGGTTGTAAGAGGTAGTGCAACATAAATGGGACCTAAGGGTTGGTATCACAAACTCGCCTTAAATGGGCTATGGTCGGTGGAGCTATGGAGAGCCCTGTTGTAGTTGTGCTGAACATAGGGAAGACTCTCATCCCATGTAATTGGATTCTTAGAGTTGTACATGCACATGATGTGCACAATCATCTAGTTGATGACCTCTGTTTGCCCATTAGTTTGGGGGTGGAAAGCAGAGGATTTAGTGAGATTGGTGTCCAACAGTGACCAGAGACTCAACCAAAATGTGTTGCGGACATTACTGTCTCGATATGAGGTGATGGTATGTGGTATCCCAAAATGGACCCACACCCATTTGAATAAGAGCTTGGCAGTATTTGCTACTATGATGCTCTTCTTGTAGGCTATGATAATGGCCATATTTGAAAACCGATCAACCACCACAAATACACAATCATTTCCCTACTTGATGGAAGGAAGGCCAGACATGTAATCCATCTCGATGGATTCCCAAGGACTCTCGGGAGTAGGAAGAGGGGTGTATAAGCCTTGTTTCTTGATGGTTGGCTTGGCAATGGCACATGCATTGCAAGATCTGATATACTTGCTTACCTCTTGTTGAAGTTTTGGCCAATAAAATTGGTTCTGTAGAACGACCACAATTTTCTCCACACTAATATATCCTGCGATCCGACTGTAGTGAGCCTCCCAAATCAACTTTGCACACTCACTTGTGGGAACACAGAGTTGGCCCAGATGGCATAACAATCGATCTTGGATGTGAAAATTGGTTACGTTAGCTCCTGCACCCAAGAGCTGTCAAGTGATGGTAAAGTTAGGGGCCACTCAGGTGCCTCGTGCCCATAGGAATGTAGCACCGTGGTGAGTGCAACAACGAGAGGGCGATTGAGGAAGTCAGTGACATGATATGTGCTCCCTGTTTTATTCTTGATGTTGAGACCAAACTATTGTAGGTATGTGGGCCATTTTTTATGGCAGTCGTTCTACAACTTCCCCTGTGTCTGTATGAACTATAAAGGCATGTGAGCAGTGTGGATGATTGTCTCCTTTCCCAGAATGTAATATTTTTATTGACGACAGGATTTCACAATGAAATACATTTCTTTTTAATAGGTGGGGTATTTTCGAACAGTATCTGAGAGTGTTTCACTATGGTATGCTATTGGATGACCATGCTGAGTGAGAATTGTGCCTACGAGATAGTCAGAGGCATCAATCTCAATCTGGAATGGTTGTTGCAGATCATGTAAGGAGAGTACTGGATTTGAGCACAAGCGATGGTTCAGATCATCAAATGCTTGCTGGTGTGCTTTATCCCATGCGTACTTTGCCTTGCAACCGCCACTGGTTACTTGGTTGAGGTCTGATGCAATATGGGAGAATCCCAGAATGAACTTTCGGTAGAAGTTGACAAGTACCAAGAAGCACCGAAGCTTGGTTAGTGTGGTCGGGGCTAGCCAATCATGAATGACTTAGATCTTAGCTGGATCCACATGTACCCCATGCTCATCAACAATGTAGCCTAAGTATTGGAACATGTTAATGCCAAAGGATCATTTTTCCAAGTTGGCATATAGCTTGTGCTGCCACAGAGTGCCCAAAACTTGTGGAATATGCTGCATGTTCTCCTCCCAAGTTCTGCCGAAGATGAGGATGTCATCCATATATACCACCACAAAAGAGTTGGTGAAGGGTCTCAATACATCATCAATCAACCTTATGAAATTTGTTGGTGCATTTGTTAAGCTAAAGGGCATGACCAACGATTCGAAGAGACCTTCTTTAGATTTGAATGTTGTCTTCCATACAACAGTTGGTTCGATGGGAACCTGGTGATAGCCAGGCTTTAGGTCAATCTTGTTGAAGAACTTTTCCCCCTTGAGTTGGTCAAGAAGGTAATCAATTTGGGGAATTGGGTACCGGTTCCTGACTATGATTTTGTTTAATTCTCTGTAATCAATGCAGAGCCACAAGGTCCAATATTTCTCTTGCACTAGCACAATCATGCTTCTGTAAGGGGAGCATCTAGGTTGAATGTGCCCCTTTTGAAGCAGCTATTGGATCTGGCACTTGATTTCATCATTTTCCATCAGTGAGTGATGATAGAATGGTGTTTGTTTATCCTCTCTTACTTATATCTTGTTATGAGTTTATTGACCCATGGTTCATGTTTGTTTAGGTTTCCAACAAAGCC
Source organism: Picea mariana (assembly GCA_032191745.1). Lineage (NCBI taxonomy): Eukaryota > Viridiplantae > Streptophyta > Pinopsida > Pinales > Pinaceae > Picea > Picea mariana. The sequence continues at coordinate 37,752 of JASDQU010435827.1, forward strand.
TCTAAAACTATCGGCCCTCCTGGTAAACCAAAAGGAAACACAGCGCACAAGGTGCACTGCGCCGTCTCATCCGATATAGTCTTAATGGGTGGCTGCAAGACTCACATGTTTACGGCCTAGGATTGAGTGAGAGATTTGAGAACTATGTGCTGAGAGTGCTACTGTAAATTATTAACGCAGTCTACTGTTTTCACAATTTTTGCAAGAAAGATAATAACTCATTCATTCAACATAGCAATATATACTTGAAGACAATAAAAAAACACATGCATTCAATCTCATGACATAGGTTTTACCGTGGTTCACCCCTTCATGGGCTATGTCCACAAAGATCTGGCTCTTCGCTCTTTTATTATAGTAGTTCTCAGCTACAATGCCGAGCGCTTTATAACTCTTCTCGGTGGGTGAGATCTATTATGAGGTGGACTAGATCGTACCAGGATCCTTAGCCTGCGATCTAACCCTCAATATCTACCCTCCTCAGTCCTCTTTAGCTCAATGGCTTACAAAATTAGGTCATACAACAAAATATTACATAACATCCATTTTTCACATTCTTCTCTCTACTAACTCATATGACAACTATATCCCTATACCATAGCCAACCCCGCTATGAGATCTAGGTAACTATATTTATATGTTTCTGTCTATTTAGCCATTACAATACATTACCAAAACCCTAACCCTAACGTCGTTAGGTCTTCCATGCATGTGCGCGTGCTACTTTTCCTTCCAGTTGTCACTTTCCTCGTGCATGCATTCTTTCCCAAAATCTCCTTTCTTTCCACTTTGGCTTGCTTCCAACAGGCCCCCAACACTGACATGTGGCTCATCTCGAGCCACCTAACCTTTGTGTGCTTCTTCGATCTCTTTGGTGATGGCCTAAAAATTTTCCTTGAGGTCTGTTGCTTGTGTTTGCGCTTGTGCGGTCTTTTCCTTGAGTATGTCTATTATCTGGATTGCAATTTCGTCACTAATCAATCCTGTGCACTCTGCCTTAGTCTATGCTATATGTGTCTTAGTTTCCTCTGCCTGTGTGATGACTTCTGCTACTCACTCTTGAAGCAGTTCCATTTGAGCATGACGCTCTTTTTTCTATGTTTGCATAGTGGTGAGCTCTGCCTATAGTTTCTTCATATCCTGCGCCCCTTTGACGCACTCCGTGATGGACATTGTCTTCTGCCTCTACTTGAGGTCCTGGATAGCTATGCTTATCCTTTATTCTTCCTTTTCCCATCGTTGGACTTGCTGGTCTTCTTCTAGCTTTGTCCAAAGCTATGTTTCTTTATCGAACAAGTCGGCTACTGCGCTAACCTGTTGTTCTATCTCTCGCAATTGCTCTATCGCCTCTTGCTTCCATTGCTCCGTTATTGCTGGTGGAGTGGTGGGTGTGACCTGCTCGCGGAGATTCTCAATCTCCTTCTAATATTGATCGATTTTCTGTGTAATCTGATCAATATTTTCTGCTGTTGTGGGTTTGTCCTTCTGCACGGTCTTTGGAATATTCTCATAAGTTCCTGCCACTTTTTGTTCCAATATGTTCATGCACTCTCTCTCCTCTTGGGTCTTGAGATTAGCCTGCTCACATATTATTTCCAATGCGTCCCGCTTCTCCGTTGCCTATTGTAATTTGGCTAAGTCTGTGCATGCACGAGACTGTACCTCTTGGGTAACGCTAACCTGCAACTTGTGTAGAGCTTTGGATGGTATTTGCGGCAATATTAGTTGGATTTGAGCTAAGTCCTTTAAGGGTGTCTGCCCCGCGATCTCGTCCATGTGCAACATATTGGGTGTAATGTGGAATGTTGCATTCAACCGCGGTATTGTGTGGATTGTATCACACTCACCTTCTTCCAGTCTTTCCCCTGTCTTTACTATTGATGGCCCTGCTCCCATGCTGCTGCCCGCTGTATGCGCTTCCCTGATCTACTTCAGGAACTGTTGCATGTCTGTTAGCTCCTCTTGAATTTTGTCCCTATGGTGTGCATCATTGTCAAAATCCTTGGATATACGATCATGAACCATTCATGCTATCATCTCTGCATCATTGTCTGTGATCATGTATTCTGAAGGTGTTCTTTGCGCCTTCATTTTCTTGCACGCCCCTCCTATCCGAGTGGCTGACCTCTTAGTCAAGCCTAGTTCTTATGGATTGGGACTTGGTGTCGTCCTCTGTGCTGCCTCGACCTGTTTCTGCTGCACTTGGGCCGACTGCATATTATTCTTCTTCCCCTTCTGGGTCCCTGTTTTAGCTGTCCCTTCGTTTGTTTGCGTTGGTTTTGTCTAGCCCGTCCTTCGTTTCTTGGGCACTGGGACTTCTCGAGGCTGTGTTTCTTCCTGCTCTGTTTCTTCTTCCGCTGTCTTCGTAGGTATGTCTTGGGTGAGGAATGGAATCTTCCGGTTGTCCTCCCAATCTTTGATAGCCATGTCAATGTCACCCTTCGTGATGCAGTATCAAATTTGTAGCCACTGCTTATTGGGGTCCTTCCGCCCTATATCCACATTGTGTGTCGAGTGGCATTGAAATTGGCAATGTCTTGATACTGTGCGATAGCCTGTGGTGTTATTCTCCACATGTTGGAGATGGCCTCCTTTAAGTCGCGAACGTATCCTTCGAATATAGTTGCGTTCATATTCTTATGCTTGGCATCTGATGTGACGCCGAGTGATAAATACCTCGCTCCACAATTCAGCGTGGGTCTAGTGCCGTAAAATGTGTAATTTGGTTCCTTCCATCCCATGATGGCTATGAACATGAGCATCCATGAGTAGTGAAATTCTATTCCTAGATCCTGCGCATCCTTGTAGTCATCTAGAAACAAATTCAAAAGATAAGGTGCCCAACTGACTGTGGTGCCCTCGACACATTGTGCTGCAACTGCGACGACCCCAACCGAGATTTCCTTCCTGCGACATTTTCTTAGTAGCTTGCAGGCTAAGATTTCTGCGGCCATTTGTTTCGCGACATCATTGATCCTTTTGATGATGATTCCTCGCGTCCCCCTGTTAGTGCCATATTTCTTTTTCATCTCTTCCGTGGGTGCTTTCTCCTTTGTCTTATTGTCAAGAAACTGCGCAGGATCCATGCCCCGAGATGGCAACCCTGTAATGTGCGCAATGAGTTCTACATCTATCGAGACGAGCTTGTCCAACCATATATCCCCGCCATGTGTGACTTACATCAGTTGTTTGACTCAACTGTTTGCGTACTGTCCTCTGCCAAAGTGTGGTAGATCTAGTAGACCTAAAATCCTTGTTTTCTCCAATCCTCTTGCCCACTACAGTGGTTGATCAATCGGTTCCCGAATTGGATTCACGTCCACAGTCTGTAAGTATACCCTTTTTGAAAATTCCAGGAACTTGTACGTGTCCGTTACATTATGGTCCTAATATTTTAGCTTCTGGACATGACCTAGAAACTTTGGGTTCATTCGTACCCCATCTGGTATACGCAACAAAAGAAGGGCTGCGACGGGTTGCTTGCGAGGTGACCTAGGTACCTCATGCTTGTCTTTCTTCGGTGGTGGTTGGCTCAAGGTTTCAACAACCATCATTTTCACTTCGGAATGTCATTCTGGCCAGCCCGTGACATCTTCTACTGTCCCTTTCGGTGGGTGGTTTGACACAGTTGTTTGAGATTCGTCTGGCTCAACTGATGCTTCTTGATTCGTCATCCTTCCATTGACTCTCGGAGTTGCTTCGGTGTTCTCTGGTTGCGCATCCTTTAGGGTTTCTGCGTCCTGATTCTGTTGCTCCTGTGCCACTGCTGGCATATCTATATTCATGCCCACCGGTGCTGGCTGTTGGGTTTCTTCCATCATGGGTGTGGGATCCATCGGAGTTGTATCTGGTGACGGGATTTCATCGACATTAACGAACTCCATCAGTTGTTGTTCACCTTTCTATGATTGTGCCTGTGCCCTGGTTCTAATTCTGGAGTGTCGTGTAGTATGGGTCGACTCTGCTTGTTTTGGTGGTGCCATAGTGGTGATTGTCGATCACTTGCTGTGCTTCCGTAGATTTTGTTGCCTTTGTGAGCTTTTCTTTGTGCTCTGTATGCATTCTCACTCTCTGTTTCTTCTCCTGTCTCGTAATAGCCTGTTTGCTCCCGCGTCTGTGTTTTGTATGGGCATCGCATGAAGCTTGTCGAGGACGCTACCTTAATTATGGGGTCAATGCACCTCTAGTTCTTTCGTGTTTTCCATTACTCACCCTTTCCATCTCTAGTGGGTGCGATTAATTCGACGTCCCATCGGTCCTTTCCGGCATTCAATTCCGCATCCCTCCATCGTTTCGTACTGCTTTTGCCATCTTTATGTTTACCACTTGTTTCCATCATGACCTGACCGTTGGTCTTGTCCTCGTCGAGTTTGTATTCTTAAGTGTGTGTGATCCTTTTGCTTTCGACACACTATACCTCTATTGGTACCGTTTAGTATCCTCTTTTTTTGTGTGTGTAGTGACTTTCAGTTTGTGGCTGGTCGACTGTCCTTGTATGGCTTCAGTCAGCTCTCGTTGATCATCCCTCTGAGTTCTACGCCTGCTAAGTCTTTCAATTGTACAACTCCTCCATCTGTGACAATGTTTACTTCGTACGGTCCTAACCAGTGCATTCTGAGCTTTCCTAGGTGTAGAAAGGATTTGTTGTCATACATCAATACTAAACATCCTTCCTTGAAAGTTTTCTTCTTGATGTGTCTGTCGTGCCAAGATTTGTCCCTTGCTTTTTGAACTAGTTAGTGGAACCCTTCTAAGATTTGTTCTTCCTCCATGGTCATTAACTTATTTAGTCGCTCTTGTACTACGCCTCGTTCCGTCAAGTGTGTAATTGCTGCTACGCGCAAACTGGGTACCAAAAATTCTAATGGAACCACTGCTTCTTGGCCATATACCAGTTTAAATGGCGTATGCCCTATTAGCTTCTTGCATGTGGTCCTGTATGCCCATAGTACTGCTGGTATTTTGAGGTCCCAATCATCTTTATTGACATTACAGATATTTGTCAGCCCATTTTCAAGGATTTTGTTAAATGCTTCTACTGTGCCATTTTCCTCTGGGTGATATGGTGTGCTCTTCTGATGATAGACTTCAAACTCTTTGATCATAGCTTTGATAGTGTTGTTAATGAAGTGTGTGCCTTGGTCACTTATCAAAACTCTTGGCCACCCAAATCTGGTGATTATTTGTTCAAATAGGAAGTGTGTTGTTATTTCTACACTGCAATCCTTCACTGGTGCCGCTTCTGCCCATCTTGTCAGGTATTCTGTTGCAGTGATAATGCACCTTGCTCCTAATGTTTTTTCTGGTGGGTTGATTGGTCCCACAAAGTCTATTGTCCACTTATCGAATTCCTACAATGTTACTTGTGGTCGTAATGGCATCTTGTCCCTTTTGTTGGGTTTACCAACCATTTGAAAAACATCACATCTCTAGCAGTACTCCTTCGAGTCTCTATGAATTGTCGACCACCATAGTCCTGCGCGTAATACCTTCTACGCGGTAGCTTTGCCTGCGTAATTTCCTCCTGTTATTCCCTCATAGGATTCTGTTAAAACTCTTGGTCTTTCGTGTTCTAACACATATCTTCGCAAGATGCTATCTGGACCCATTTTATATAAGTGTCCTACGATTAGTTAATAGTCTGCAGCTTGGACTACCAGGTTTTTCTTCTGCGCGGTGTTATACTCCTACGACCCAATACTTGTGCTCAAGTACTGAATGACATCTGCAAAGTATTCATCAATGATCTGGACTGAAAATAATTGTGTGTCCGGGAAGTTGTCCTCTAAATTCGTAGGTTCTTCCCCGTTTGTGACCCTTGATAAGTGGTCAGGTCCTGCGTTCAATTTTCCTGGCTTGAATATTACTTCAAAGTGAAATTCTTTATATGGTAGCAACCATCGACAGATTCTCCCCCCCAACACTAGCTTGTTGACTAGGTATTTTAGAGCTGAGTGTTCTGTGAACATCTTAAAGTATTTTCCCAATAAGTAATGTCTGAACTTATGTAGTGCGTAGACCATAGCTAGGCCTTCTCTCTCTATAGTGTTGTAGTTCTTCTATGATTCTAACAACTTCCTACTCGCAAATGCTATGGGGTGATCCAAATCCCCTGCTCTTGGCTGCGCCAAGATAGCTCCAAGTGCTATGGTTGATGCATCTACATGTATGTGGAATGTCTTCTCCCAGTCTGTAAATACTAGTATTGGTGCGGTGACCATCTTCTCTTTCAACGTATCTAGACCATGTTGACAATCATCATTCCATTGAAACTTTATATCTTTTCTTAACAATTTCTCCATTGGCGAGGTAATCTGCGTGTATCCTTTGATAAACTTTTTGTAGTATCTTGTGTGTCCGAATGTCTCTCTTAGCTGACGGACTGTCTTTGGTGGTGGCAAGTTAACAATTACTGCAATCTTTACAGGATCTACTAGTAAACCTTATTTGCATACTATATGGCCTAATAGTATCCCAAACGGTGTTCCGAATATACATTTATTTATTTATTTTTATGTTTATTGATATCTGGCATTGCCCACATCTTTATAACATTAGTCGTAAGGCCTCTACATGGTCTTTCAACAAGCTATAGACTGTCCAGTCGTCCAAATAGACCTCTAGAAACTGGTGGACAAATTCCTTAAACGCGACGATGACCACTCTAGAAAATATTGTTGGTGCATTCTTCAGTCGAAATGGCATGACTATGTACCGGTAAGATCCCCATTCTATAGCAAACATGGTTTTGTATCTATCTTCTTGCGTTATCTTGATTTGATGGTAGCCTGAGAATCCATCAGTGAACGAGTAAGCTTCATGTCCTCCTACGTTCTCTAACACTTCATCCGTGAAAGGTGTAGGGAACGGTTCATGTAGGCATGCATCGTTCAACTTCCTCAAGTCGATACATATCCTTATCCCTCCTTGTTTTTTTTCCTGAACTACCATTGGGCTTATCCATTCCAATTCTTCCACTAGTTCTATGATTCCGGCTTCAAGCATCCTGTCAATCTCATCTTTGAATTTCTACTTATATATTGGGTTCAGTCTGTATGGTCACTGTCTGATCGGTCTCGCTTCAGGTTTGAGTGGTATCTTCATTTCTCCTAGATCTTCTGCTATACCCTTCATCTCTGTAAATGTTTTGGGAAATAGGTCGCTATACTCGCGCAGTAACTCTGTTATGCTTTCTACCATTTGCTCATCCCAGTAATCTCTGATGCTGTCCATTTAAGGATTATCA
>JASDQU010435828.1:2865-57713 GCA_032191745.1 Picea mariana
GTATGAACCTCTATGATGACCTATGACGAGACTAGAATCCTCCGGAAGGAAGCAAAGAATTGAAGGAAACCCTAGACAGGTTGTCGGCTGAACAAATATATTTATATTGAATTTATTGATGCCCAGAAGAAGAAGTCGGCCCAGTTAGACTGGCCAGTCCACTATAAATACAGGGTGCCAGTTTCATTATTTATCATCTCAGCAGTTGCAATGAGAGCAATATCTGCGCAGGCAGTTGCAGGCAGCAGCAGTTTGGTGCGCAGGTTTTCTGGGAAAGTTGGGAGAGTGGTGTGCTAGCTTCTGGGTGGGATCATATGTTCAGTTTAGTTTCTATTCTTTTGCTTGGTGCATTTAGCCTCTCTTGGCTATAGATTGCAGCCAGAATTCTCTTCTCGGTCAAGGTCAAGGTGCTCAGAGGGTGGCTTAAGGCCTGTGGTTGGGTGACGAGGGTATCGTCAATGGTTAAACGAGCACAATCCTCTATATTCTAACACAAAGGACTATTCAAAGTTTGCAGGAATACAGGAAAGCATCACTGGGAAATCTTTCCTGGAGACATTACAGTTTTACTTGAGCATTCAACATGAAATCAAACATATTTTCATTACTAAGCCTACTTTTTCCAAGTACACAAGGATGGATAAAATATACATAAAATTACTCAAGATATCAATCCCAAGTGAAAAGAGGTGGGATAAGCTATGCGAGTTACTTGAGTAAATACAAGTTCAATGTTTTAGCCAACACGGAGTAACAGCTAAGCAAAGTCAAAGAGACAAGTCATCAACAACTTCCACCAAATCAACACCAAAAATCTGAGCAAATCTACAAGATTCCTACATTTTTGTAATTGGAGATTTAGTTAGTTTAGATATCCCTCCAAAATATCCTGGTCATTTATGACAAGATCTGATGTAAATAATTGTATAAATACTTCTCCTTTCGAAGTATCGAGGGTTGATTTTTTCATCCAGCAAAGCTACTGTGTATTATTCAAGAGGATCGACCAGTAATAAAAAAGACTCTTTCACAGGATTCTCGTGTTAGACTGTTGGTAATGTGCATCTCTCTTTGTTTATGTTTTTTCATTCTCTGTAATAATTTTATGTGTTTCCAATTCTAATCATTCAAAGAAGGTTAAAGAACATAATTTATCTCAGTATACTATGTTTCTGGTTTTTGATTGATTTTCATGTTTTTCAACTGAAATTAAGTAAAAGAATTCTTAACTGCTCTTTTGCTTGGTGGATTTTCCTCTCCTTTCTTCATATTCACTTCATATAATTTTATCAGATCCAAACAGTGTTACTACCCTACCCTATGAAGAAGCTTTATAAAATATGAAATTGATCTCTGTTCTAAAAGACAGACCCCATAGCCCAATGGAAATTTAAGCAATCAATCAGCCAGATATTTTAAACAAACAAACAAACCTTGTATTTGCATAACTAGCCTAATATCCTAAACCAAACAAATCTGAATCCTACAGAGAGATCCCTCTCTGAAGCTGGCAGGGCTAGATCCCAGCTTCCAAAGTGGTTTTGTAGTTACCTCTATCTTTTCTTCTACAACCTCTGGAAATTACAAAGTGATAACACCCCAAACAAACCAAAGATGGGTTTATATAATTACTTGGAAATCAAGAACCACATGGCCTCCCCCAAGAAGCTCATGTAACCCCTTTTCTCCATAAAATCAATTATGATTAAATAAAACAATAATAAAAATATTCATCCCCTCAAGCCCCCTCTCTCATGGAATCATAGCCCCCTATCTCTTTTGTCCTTGTCTGTATTGCAGCCAACGGTGTATTTTATTAATGTATATGAAGTATTACATTTCCTAGGCACTCTGGTCCCTTTTCGAGTTTACCGACTCACCAACCTAAGTCACAATTACATAATACATTATAGTTCATAAGGGTTAAAACTAGGATGTTACAGTCCCACTTGGAGGCATGAATTTCTATGAAATAAATTCATTAATGCCAATTTTAAAAAACATTAATTCCAAAAGGAGAAAGCATATGGAAACTTCTAGAAGAACATAAACTCTAACTACTTCAAGAAGCATTGAGAGCAGTTTTAAAAGAATGAAGCATCATCAAAGAAGGGTTAGAAGATCAGAATAAAAAAAGGTTCAAATAACCAAGATAGCATTGTTCAACCATCAATATGCAGCGAAGTCTCTGATCAACAAATACAAATTTCCATTTTTTATTGCTTCTTCTTCTTCTTCTACACAATTTCTCTGAAAGCTTTATGTTTGTATACCAGAAATCAAGCATGAGGTTGAGTTTTTGAGTGTCTTTTTTTTATTCTTCCAAGACTCTTTCTCTAAAAGATCATGGATTATTTTACAACCATATATGTGACTGATAAATGTAAGCCAGAATTTTCTAAATGATTCATGGAGGTTTAGTCCGTGCATTTGGCAAGCTTTATTTCTGAGCATTAGTCAATTGGTTTACTGAAATACTTTGTATTGTTGAATATATTTTATGAAACTCCACATAGAACTACTTCGGGGTGTAATTTCAATGATTTCTCAAACTTTGAGTTTATGAGCATGAGATTTTTGAAGTGCATCTATCATATTCACTTATGTTTTGAATGCAATACTCTTTTAAAGTTCTATGAAGTGATCAATATCATTTCATTATTTTTATTGTGAGAAGATATGGGTGCATCAAATGTTTGCATGTGTTTCAGAGGGTTGTAATAATGAAGTTGAGCACATATTTATTTTGATATTGAAGCAGTTCTTCATATTTTTCTTTGTTAAGAAGATGGTTGGTCAATTCAAGAAGAAATCTGATTATCAAGAACCATTTCATATATAAACTAAATAAATAAAGGCTTGGGATTTTCTATCTAGCATTCTCCCATTTGGAAATCCAATCCAAGAACATCAAGCTATACCTTTCAGACAATAATAGAGGAGTGCCACATCTATAAAAACACAGGGGGATTTATATACTCATGAGGTTGTTGTTTGGATCTTGACCAATCTGAACATAAAAAAATTTGGTGACCATACCGAGGAACGATTTATTTTCAATATGTTTGAGGCTTTGTTCCAGATCTAATTGAGGAACCATAGTCTCCATGGTTCAAAGTTTCAAAAACAAGATTCAAGAAGATTGTTATTTGTTCTAGATGCACGGGGTTTATAAAAAGCTTATTGAGATATATTTGAATGACTTCAAAGATAATGTTCTTGGACATTTGGGCACAAGTCAGATATCAAAATCTTTGAAGAGCCAAGAACCATCAAAGATTTAGGAGGATGAACTCTCTGACAATTCCATTGAAAGAACTCTTAAATTCCTTAACAACTCCATTGGAAAGATTCAAGAATCTCAAGAAAATCCTCATGGTGGCTCCACTAAAGAATTTTTTTCATTTTGTGATGCTCCTTTTCCTTCTCCACCAATCCCATCAATGTATTTTTAAGATGTAGCAAAAGGAAGAGGTACCCAAAGAAGGAGGCGACTACATAGAAGCCCTTTAAATTTGCAAGAAGTAGATTTTCAAATAACAAACATTTCTATTGAAAAATTTCCCACATTATTTGGGAATACTTTGAAGGATGCAGAGCACAATTTGTTTAAATTCAAACGCACCTGTGATATTTTCAATCTCACTGAAGATAATGTTACATGTCAATTATTTGTGCAAAATCTCCATGGGAATGTTTATGAATGGTTATTTTCATTGTTGCCCTGATCTGGATTTATAAATGAAACGAAATGAAATACAGATGTATAGAAAATAAACACACAGAGATATAGTAAAACTTGACTTCTACTAATAAAGAGAACCTATTGAAACTATAAAAATGCATACTGAAACAAACTTCTGTGAATGGTGGCAGCTTATCTCTAAGAAGAGATGTGACGACTACGCTCACTCGCAAGAAGATGAGCACAATGAGATCTAAATGCCTTTTTAACATAAAACATAAATGAGAAAACCCTAAACATCCAAAACCCTAACCCAGGGAGATGAAATGCCAAAAGGTTTATGGACCTCGGTGGGGGTAGTTGATACTTCAACTTCCCAAGGGCGTAATTTTTGCATACGATCTTCATTTGGGGTGCTCAATACACCATTGGAAAGGTGTAGCCGAGGAGTACATATTTTGTTAAGCCTAGCATCTTCCCTTATCCACCTGTTAGGCACTGCCAACCCCAAAAACATTGTTTAGGGCCTAAAAACGGCCCCAAAAGTTTGGGACTCGAAAAATTGTAAAACAACTACCAAAATGGAAATTCTTCTTTGAGCTAGTTGAATAGGTGGGTGGCCACCGATATCCACCTAGATAAGTCCTTCCCCCTTTAAGAATAAATGGTCTTCATTGTGTTGAGCACCCCCATCAGATGGGGAAACTTCTACTGAACTTGGCCTCGGGTGAGCCACTTTCCTTGGTGCAGGAGTATCCCTACTCTAACAACCCGAAAAAGTTGGATCCTTTGTTGTTGAGTTCCCTTAATATGAGTGTCCCTGATCTTATGAATGGCTACCTATTCCATGCAGTCAGGGTTGATCTCTATCAGTTTCAACTACTCTGCAAATTTTCTATGTGTCCAATAATGGTGGGAAGTATGGTCGAAGGAGGTCCACATTGAACATTAGGTGCAAGCCAAGGAAGGGGGCAATACAACCTTGGTGATGGTCTAAGGTCCATAGAGAAGTGGACGAAGCTTCTAATGGGGTCTTGTAAGGTGCTATTTCTACAAATGCAACCATACCTTGTCTCCCACCTGAAACTTGTGCGACACCCAGTGTTAATCATGGCATTGTTTGTACTTAGCATTGGCTTTCTATAAAATATCATGGACCTATTTCCAAATGTGTTAAATCTGTTCAATAAACTTGGTGGCTTTTTCAGCCTCAGATTAAGCATGGGATGATTCTTCCTGTGTGGATGTTAGGGGTAGTGCGACATCAATGGGACCCAATGGTTGAAATCCCAATCCACCTGAAAGTGTTTGTGGTTGGTCGAGCTATGAAGGGATATGTTGTAGTTGTTTTCTACATAGGGGAGACTCTCATCCCATGTGCACGGATGTTTGGAGTTGTACATGCACAAGATATGCATGATCATTCTATTGACAACCTGTGTCTGGCCATCAGTTTGGGGGTGGATGACGGTGGATTTGTTGAGATTGGTGTCCAACAGTGACCAGAGGATAGACCAAAGTGTTCTTAGGAACCTATTGTCCCAATTTTATATGATGGTCTGTGGTATCTCGAGGTGTACTATTGACGCATGGTTGTAAGACCCTAGGTTCAAGTTATCTAACAAACAAAACCCTTCATATACCGACCCTCTCAACATCACCTACATGCAAGTGAAGTCTCACCTGAGGTATCTATTGGGACTGCAGGAACCAGGTTTCTACATAGATGAGGGGATGTGAGGTCATCAATATGTTCATTAATACTTATATACCTTGTGCGCAATATTTTGTGTCTCCTATTCCCTGATTAATTGGTAAACTCAATTATATAGCACCATTATAACGAAGATTGCGACATCTACCATTCACTATAAAATTCATAATTACTGCACAAAACTCATAGAACAAATAGAGCTAGATCCAATCACTCATGAATAGACAATTCATTAAAAATCACATAAAAAGACATATTCAAACACATAATATAATGTGGTTCACCCAATCCTTGGGCTAAATCCACAACGGATGGCTTCTTTATTATTCTTCGTGTAATTCATCTCAGGCTTGCACATTGCGCTACAAGAGATACATCATGATATCATTCCCCATCTTTCCTAGTTGCTCTATAGTGCAAGCCTCTCTTTGCAAAACCTCTCCTCAACCTTCAGACATATACTCTCTCTCATTCTTAGTCTATTCTCTCAACAACAACAACAACCTATTCTTCCTCGACCTATTACATATTTATACATAGAGTTTAGGGCTCAAAACCCTATGATAACTCATTATGACTCATGACAACACATAGTTTGTGCATGCTTTTCTTGCCTTTGCGTTTGCATGCTTCTTTTCCTTCCTTTTCGCATGCATGTTACTTTTCCTTCCTTTACTTCCTTGCTTTATTTCTTTTCTAAATTCCCTTGCTTTATTTCCTTATGTGCCACCAAATGCGCGTTTACTGTGCACTTCGATCATAGATGTGCCTTTACTATGCAATTCGATCATGTCTTCTCTTCTTTCCTTTGTTATTATGAAACTCCTTAACCCTTAGACATATATATCAACATTGCATCCAAAATTCCTATCTAACAGGACCCCAATACTCACCCATGGCTTGTCCCAAGCCACTCAGGCCTGTTGTGTCGCTCCCTTCCATGACTCCATAAATTTTTGTAATGTCTCTCTGTCTGTAGTGACTTCCTTATTTGCCTTAGCCTCCCTCTCCAATATTTTTTCCACGACCTGTGCTATTAGCATCGTGATATTCTCTTTGTAGTATTGCTCAGCTTGCTTCATCATGCTCTGTGTCGTAGCCAATCCCACTATTATCGTGAGTGCTTCGTCCTACAAGGGTTCCAAGCGTTGTGCTATAGTCTTATGCTCTGACTTCATCTTATCTATCTCATTGTATAATTGTCTATTTGCAAGGATGGTTGGCATGTGTTCCACTGGTGGCAAAGTGTTTATGCTTTCATTGGATTTTTGCGCCTTCTCATGCGCACTTCTTACTCTTTCCTCGATTGCCTTTAGCTACGGATTCACCGTCAATTGAGTCCAAATCTGTGTGCTTTCTTCACATAGCCTCACGAACTCCTCACTGAGACTCTTAATGTTTGCGACTAAGGTTAGGGTTGTTATGTCTCTTTGTGCCTTCACCTCAGGTGGTGTACCTAGTGCGGTGTGTGCTTCTAACTCTCCAATCATGTTGTGGAATCCTTGAATTACTTCATTGATTTTTTATATCTACTCCTCTATCGTGGCTTCTATCACCACGAGTATCTATGGAATTGCCCTATATATATTTTGGATAGCTTGTTGTACCCTCTCGACCTTTTTCTCATCCTCATCCTTCTCTTGCAATACCTCAGTATGAACCTTCTGCAGGTCTACCTTGTCCAACACTACTTTCTATGCGGAACTATATTTCTTGCGCGACCTTTTCCTGCAATCCTTGTAAGGCTTCCATGGGTATCTGTGACAAGACTAAGTCCAGGTGACTTAGTACTTATGCTTGTTCCTTCATCTCCAACATATGGAACTCAATTAATTCGGGTGAGATCTTCAAAATTCCGTGCCCTGCTGCAATCTCTAGCAGGTACGAAGTAGTGGCCCTTGTTTCTCCAGCCGTGCTTGCTAGTACTTTTTTTTCTTTTTGTTTGTTCTCTTTTTATTTATTTTTATATTTTTCCTACTATAATACACTACTATGGTACATTCGTTCTAGCACAATTCAACCTAGTGTGTGGGAGGTCGATTGTCCCTATAAAGTTTCAGGCAACTAGCATTCACCACTCCTCCCAGGACTTCACCATTCAACATTTCCAACTACTCAACACCTGCCTTTGTCACATACTTAATTATGTATGGTCCTAACCAATGCATTCGAAATTTTCCTGGATGCCACATAAACATGCTATCGTATAGCAATACTAAGTCCCCAACATGAAACTTTTTATGTTTAATATGTCTATCATGCCATGCCTTTTCTCTTACCTTTTGAACTTGTTAATGGAACCCTGCGACAAATCGGTCTTCCTCAAGCTATAGCCACTATGACAAGCTCTCCTCTACTGCACCAGAGTCTAAAAGATCAATAATCACTGCAACGCACGGGCTAGGAACAATAAAATCCATCGACATTACTACTTATTTCCCATAGAACAACCTAAAAGGTGTCTATCTGGTCAACTTTATATTTGTAGTAATATATTCCCATAATACTACAGGGATTCTCAAGTCTCAATCATCCCTTCCTAATTTGCAGATCTTTGTCAGCGCATTCTCCAAAATTTTATTAAAAGCTTATACTGTCCCATTGGCTTGAGGGTGATACGGTGTACTCCTTTGATAATGAATTTGAAATTCCTCAGTCAATGTTGTAATCATCTTATTTAGGAAGTGTGTCCTTTGATCACTTATTAGACTATGTGGGCATCCAAATCGTGTAACTACATTCTCAAATAGAAACTGAGTAGCAGTCTCCATAGTGCAGTCTATGACTGGTGTTGCTTATGCCCATCTGGTCAAATACTATGTCGTAGTGATTATATACCTAGCTCCTGATCTTCTTGTTGGTGGGTTGATCAGTCCAATGAAGTCTATTGCCCATTTATCAAACGCCTGCAGTGTAACCTGTGGGTGCAAAGGCATCTCATCCCTTCTGAATAGCTTTCCCACCCTTTGACAAACATCACACACCTGACAATATTCTTTAACATCCTTGTGAAGTGTGGGCCACTAGAGCTATGCGCACAAAATCTTATGCATGATCGCTTTACCTGTGTATTTTCCTCCTGCAATTCCTTCATGCACTTATGAGAGTATCATTTGCCTTTCATGCACTAACACACATCGTCTTAATATTCCATCTGCACTTAACTTGTATAAGTTCTCTGCAATTAGTTGGTAGTCTATTGATTTAACCACTGACTGTTCCTTCTGTGCCACTGTCATGTATGATGGGGCCATTCCTGTACTTAAAAACTGCACAATGTCTGCGAAGTAGTCATCCACCATTTTAATTGCAAATAATTGCACATTCAGAAAGTTGTCATCTAGATTCCATGCATATTCCCCTAATAGTATGTGTGATAATTTATCTAGTCCTGCATTCAACTTCCCTGGTTTCACAACCACCTCAAAATCATATTCCTAGAACAAAAACAACCATTTGCATATTCTCCCCCCCAACATTGGCTTGTTTACTAACTATCTTGATGTAGAATGCTTTGTATACATCTTAAATAAAGAACCCAACAAATAATGTCTAAACTTCTGCAACGCATATACCATTGCCAATCCTTCTCATTCTGTGGTAGTGTAATTATTTTCCGTTGTTGACGACTTCTTGCTTACAAATGCAATTAGATGGTATATGTCTCCTTCTCTTGGCTGAGATAATACTGCGCCCAAAGATACGGACAAGGAATCCAGATGAAAATGAAATTTCTTCTTCCAATCCGCAAATATCAAAATTGGCGCAGTCACTAACTTTTGTTTTAATGTTTCCAAACCTTTCTGACAGCCCTCATTCCACTAGAACTTAGCTTCTTTCTTCAAGAATTTCTCCATAGGTGTTGTAATCTGCGCATAACCCTTAATGAACTTCTTCTAGTATCATGTATGACCCAGGGTTGCTCTCAACTGTCTGACTGATGTGGGTGGTTGTAAGTCCAAAATTATTGCAATCTTGGCAGGATCCACTAGAAAGCCTTGCTTACATACCACATGGCCCAACAAAATTCCAAAAGGCATGCAAAAAATACATTTCTTCAAATTCAGTGAAATCTTACATTGTCTACACCTATCCAACATTAACCTGAAGACTTCTATGTGATATTTCAATAGACTAAACACAGTCCAATCATCTAAGTAAACTTAAAGGAACTTATGAATAAATTCCTTAAAAGTTGTGAAAACTACTCTTGAAAAAATTGTAGGTACATTCTTCAGCCCAAAAGGCATTAGTGTGTATTGATAGCTTCCCCACTTTGTTGCAAAATTCATCTTATATCTTTCTTCATGCCCAATCTTAATCTGGTGATATCCTGAAAATCCATCTATGAAAGAATAGGCCTCCTTCCCTCCAACATTCTCTAGAACTTCATCTATAAACGATGTTGGAAATGGATCATGCAAAAATGCATAATTTAGCTTCCTTAGGACTACAAAATCATGATTCCCCTTGTCTTCTTATCTTGCACTAYCATTGGACTTATCCATTTTGATTCCACGACTGGCTCAATGATTCTAGATTCTAACATTCGGTCTAGCTTTGCCTTTACCTTCTCTTTATATTTCGGATTCAATCTGTAAGGTCTCTGATGTACTGAATCAACATCATGTTTCAAAGGGATCTTCATTTCTCCTAGCTCCCCATCTATCCCTTTCATTTATGAGAATGTAGTTGGGAATAGATCCTGATACTCATGCAATAAATCTACAATCTTCTCCAGAGTTTCATCATTTCAGTAATATCCTATCTATGCAAACTTTGGATTTTCTTTTGTCCCAATATTTACCTTTTGTGTCTTTAGTGGTTGTGTATACACAACAAATTCAAGCTCTAGTCCTTCTACTACACGTTCCCCCTCAATTTCAGGTACTTGTATATTTCTTAGGTCTTCCTCGTCTTATTCGTCTTTAGCAACATTATAACATTCCAATAATTCATGAACAATCAAAGGAGCTCAGTGCGCACTAAACATAGGTAACACCTCCATTGGCCCTTCTTCTAAAAATATCTTGGTTCTAATGGCCTGCAAAGCTGCATCTAGTAATGAACAGTTGTGTTCAAATGTAAATGTTACCTTAAACCTTTGAACTAGTTGGTTCCAATTCATTGTTTCTCTGCGTGTTTCTAGTTCTAGGTACCAATTCTTAGGAATTGTATCCAATGTATGTATGAACATGTGCGTCCATTCCTTATTTGGCATTGATCTTCATATGTTTCTGCACTTCTCAACATGATCAGTTGGATCACCTACCCCTGAATACTTCTGCGCAATATACTCTAGCTCGGTACTGAATCTAACTTGATTCAATCTTCTACACTATCGCCAGTCTTCTATTCATTCTTTGTGTTCATCCCACCATCTGGTTGGAGTGGCCTTCAAGACAACGTCTAATGCCAACAGTCTTTGTTTTTTGGGTATTTGCAACTCAAACGCATGTACGAAAGATTCTATGTCAGTCAAACTGTTAAGCACTAAATAGTGGCACATTATCCCTTAATTAGGGCATATAACATTAGTAATGTTATTTTAATTATGTTGACTTGGGTCCATTAATTGTAATTGTACCTCCTAGTCTCCTATATATACCAAGGAGACATTTTTATTTGGAATCATCTTGTATTTGGACATTTGTGTGGTGTATAAGGAGGTTGCCCCCTCGAAGGGGCTTATTATTTGAAATTACCTCTTTTTCAAGGCGTTGAGTACTTATTCTGAGGTTTTTCTATGCTATATTGATAGTTCATTCTTAACATATGGTATTATAGCTCAAGGTCTTGGGGTTTCGCTGCTACGTCTGATACACCTTGGAATTTTCGCTATAATTTTTTTTCTACGAAGTTTCAGAAGGAACCTCTTGGAGGCTATTTAGTAGACGGATCAAGGTACGTTGGGTTCAAATTTCATCTCCTGAGGGCTTATAATTTTGGAGATACAACATGTGTAATATAGGGCTTTGGAATCATCATGAATTGCGCCATCGTGGAATTTTCGCTATAAAAAAAAAATTGTAACGTTTCAAACCCTGAAATACGGAGGCTATTCACAAAAATTATTAAGGTATCTATGATAAAAATTTCCGCTTCTGCGTCAAATTACATTTGTATATACACCCTGTGGAAGATAAGGTATCTGACTAGTCCTATTGACTAGTCTCAATCAGGTGTTCCAGGTAAAACAATCATAAATTATTCCTACAGTATCCAAATTGATTGAGACTACTTGCATTGGATAGTGGACAGTCTTTAGTTTTTCTAGTACAATTTTCAAAATTTTATATCAATTATTTTGTGTGGGGGACGCTATACAAGTGATATCTCCTGGAAAGGCCAAAAATCAGCAAGATGTGGGGAAGTTACCATAAATTCCACTTGGCACATCCAATTTTGATCAGACCTGTGGCATTGCAGAGAAGAAATATCAGAGAACTACAAAAAATAAATTTGCATACCCAGAAGGGCCAAAATTTTGGAGATACAACATAAGAAAGATTGTCTAGCAGAACCACCTCAAAATCAAGGTTTAAAAGTGATACTTGGCCAACATGCCACCAAAAAAGGGAAATTCTACACCAAATAAGCCTCCAGATAGTCCTACTTGGAATCTTCATGAAGGTGAAGAAATGCATAGGGGCATAAATGATTTACAAAAGATGAACTACAAGGGATGATGGATTCAACTGAAGCTAAATTGGAGGCAATAATGGATACTAAGATGGATGGTTTAAAAAGGGAGATTATGGAAGGATTGAAAAAATTCCTAATAGAGAGGACACCTGAAAGTGAAAATGTATCCCATGAAATTCATGATGAGGATAGATTTAAAGACTCATCATTGGAAATCGATGGTCAAACCTGATAAGCCATTATCCCTGTAAGTACTTTCGTCAATAGCCCATGATTAGCACTCGATGGTGACTATTGCTCAAAACATAGGTGAAATTACTCTATTTCGGGTAATTGACGTTTTATTCCAGAGCGGGATAACCGCAAATCAAATCATTCTTCAAATTATTTTACAGTTGAGGGAAATAGGCTCGTGTTTCCTGGCAAACCAAAGGAAATGGAGAAGAAAGATCCAGCAGTCTTCAACAAACCGAGAAATTCAAATAGTATGACAAAACTATCAATTAAGAAGAAAGAAAGGCATGTTGTGCAACAACTGGAAACAAAATTTTGCACAAAATCTGCAAATGAACCAGGATCAGGTGAAGAGATCAGATTGAATCCTATTATGAAGGATTTGATCATTAATGGATATGTAGATGGATACTGCATGCAAGCTGGAGAGAGTAAAGTAAACAAGCGATGAAAGAAGGACATAAAAGTTGGAACGGTCGAAGGTACTGAGGAAGACCGGCCTAGTTGGCTTGACACTTCAAAGGAAGAAATTGAAAAGCTAAAATGAAAAATTCATGACAAGATAAAATCAATTTCAAGGAATCTTGTGATCTTGTAGATAGATGGCGTTCAGGGTAAAGTTTTCAAATATTTCAGTTTTTTGTTTGTAACATTCCCTAGAAAATAAGAGTTCAGTTTTGGTATGTTACTCCCTCTGTAACCGATATCTATTTTTGGAATCTTGGAGAAGATGATCTGTTTTGGATCCCATATGTAATTTATCTATATATATTGTTAAAAAGGATAAATGAAGGGTTCAACTGGTCGGAGAAAGACCTGCCCTTGTAGCAGAAAAACTTTGTAATTTCTTATGAATTTTAATATAAGCAGAGAAGGTTTTCTTAGATAGTCGAGATTCATCACGGTTGTTGATGTTCAGTGTGTTTTCTTGTATTTCATATTCATAAATGTGTTTTTCTACTAACGATAATCTTTAAACAAAAGAAAGAATCCACCTTGTTGGTGCTCTTTCTCATATTGATTATACTTGTTATGTGCTTATTGGTTCCTATTTCAGAATTCACCATTGATTGGTGCTCTGTTTTCGGTAGCCAACCTTCATGTTTCTTCTTCTAAAGTTATAACAAGAGATTCGTTCTCTGTTAGACGCCTCTTGTTGATAGTGGTCTTTCCTTTCTCTTCCATTGTCATCCCATATTACTTATTTGGTTGAACATCATACATATTTTTCCTTTGTTCCCTCTGGAATACACAGCTTATAAATCTTCATACATTTTTCAGGAATTGACCCCATTGCCCAGTGGCCTTATTCTCTTGTTGGTCCTACCAAATCCTTTAAAAAACTTTCCCTATTGCAAAATCTGACCTATGTGTGTCCATTGCCAAATTTTCTACGTATTTTCAGTATTTACACGTTTGAGAGAGCCCTCTCTGATTGGAAGGGTCAAGAGTCGGCCTAAAGTTGATTGAAATAGTTACCTCTATCATTTGTCTATCAATCGGACAAAATTTACAGAGTGCTAACATTCTGGCACCATTATCAAGGAACGAAAGTGAAATCTTCCCTGGGAGAAACGACAAAGTTCAGATCTAAGTACTGATGGTGAAAAGTATTCGGACACAGAAAGGTTGTACATCAATCAGCTGGCGACTCTGTTTTCAAGAATCTAGAATTCAAAATTTTCATGGCAAATCCACTGTCCAAAGACTCAGCAACCTAAAGATTTTATTGGCGACTCCACTCAAGCTTCAGATGAGATCCCTTGACATAGGTATAAAGGACATCATGGGAGAAAACAAGTAACTAAAGTTGATATTTTTCCAAGATATAATATTTTTTGTTATTAATTACCTTTTCTCCTTTCCTGAACATGCTAAACAACTTCTTCTGTACCTGTTGCATTCAAATAATGATCATGAGAATCTTGCAATTGCATATCCTCCTCTTAAATTTGTACATACATCTCCTCACTGTATCATTGATTTTGACCAAAATTTTCCATCTGAGCCATGGGATGGCCATGACCAAGTTGATGAACCTCATGAAACCAAGGTTGATATTTCACCTCGTGTACTTGATCCCACACCCTCCAAGATTCATCATAGATACAGAACCTTAAAATTACATCACATCCTTCACGATTTTCCTCCAAAGCATTATAAGTACCTACATGTGTTTGATGGAGAACCTGATGCCATCACAGCTGAGAAACACATCCAAGATTTTGAACATTTTATAGATTTTTTTGAGATTGATCATGATGATGTTTGTATGATCTGAAAATAGAAGGCTGACTTGTTATGCTATGCAAGCACCCTCTACTTCATAAAAATAAACTTTACAGGACCTTGCTTCATGTGTTAAAATATGCAAGATAAACTTATGTGTTAAGTTCATGTATCTTCTTGTAAATGTTTATGTGTGAGGAATTGTTCTTTTAGATGATTAAATATGTACTTTAAACAAATACACAGCAACACAACTTGCAGCATATAAACCATCAAACGCACAACAAGAACAATCTGATAAAGGAGTTCACCCCCCTCCGGGCTACATCTCCTTGAGCCTCCATCAATGGACTTGGCTCTCTGGGATTAATTAGTCAAAAGTTCTTTTACAAGCTGCTGCTCAACTCCAATGGAAAAACAGACTGTACCATTGAGATCATAACACATAAAAACCCCAAAAATGACTAATAGAACTCTGAAAACGGATCATGGCTCATACGGGCATGACCTCTTCTACATGTGGCCATAAGCTTCCCTGAGCTTCTCTTTGGAAAAAACACCTGTAAAAGTCCTCAATAGCCTCTGAAACCTGTCCCAATGTGTTCAGAGCATATTAATTAGCCAAAAATGATTATTCAATCACATAAAACAAACATAGGCTCACCAAACCATGTCCTCCATCAATGAGGGCTTCAAGCTCCCTAGATCTTGCTGAAACCTCAATGGTGAAAAACTTGCAGAATAAGTCTTCAAATGGCCTTGAAAATAGTACCAATGGATCCAGCATGTCCAAAAACCCCTATCTAGGCTTTTACGACACCTCAATCGGCCAAAAGATGAAGAAGTTAGGCCTCCTCCATTTTCCTCCTTCAAGCTTTCTGAAACTGGTTCGCCAAAACGCACCTCTGTGTGCTTTAACCAAGAACACGCTCCAAAATGCGCATTAAAACCTGGCACCGGGCGCAACCGCGCCAACGGTGAAAACCATAGAACGGTTAGGGCACCTCCAGCCCCTAACCGCCTAGCTCTCGGGCATGTGCAGTCATATGACCGTGCGCAAATGTATAAAAGGGGCTAACTGTTAACCGTTTCAAAAACCGTTTGAAACCGTGGAACCAACTCACGCGCTCCAGTTACAAATGTATGGTCATATACAAGGCGCGTGTGACCGGGGGCTCCACGCATTGTAAACTCCGCTCGCATTTATACATATTACATTACAATGGTCATAAGCCAATATAAAAACCACGGTATAATATTTTAAACCCCGCGCAAATGTATTAACACATTACAATAGTCCACGGGCTATGGTTTACTCCGCGCGCAATTTGTTAGCACCACCCCATATAACATATGGTCACATAGTATGCAATGAAACCACGGGTTGGGGCTAGGCCCCGGCCCGACCCCCGCCAAACAATACAAAAATGCAAATTTAAATATAAATGGGCCCGCATACATAACAAGAATCAAACGGTGGTGCAATGGTCAATGGAGGTTTGTAAAGGTTTATGCGGTGGGGAGATCTGAGGGTCGAACCCCACAGCCTCCACAATCTTTTAACAAAACATTCAACCAATACCTGGGTGCCACATGGCAGCCGCTGATTGGGCCACGTAGCACCCAACCATTCGCTCGAACATGATGCCACGTGTCACCACATGATTCGACCGACTGCCAGCCAATCAGATGTTGCCATGTCATCGCCACGTATGCTACTGATGTCATCCGACACGTAGGATGCTGACGTCATCCTGTGCCACGTGTCACCTCCGAATTGGTCCAACCGTACGCCCAAAAATCCAAATCTGCCTGACACGTATCATCACCTGGACCCGCCATGTGTCCTATACAGACCTGCCACGTGTCATGTATGAACCTGCCACGTGTCATGTACGGACTATACGGACAGGTACAGTCAGCATCAAATTTTTCCCTGTTTGCCTTGACGAACAGATCACGATATCTTCTCCACACGGACTATGTTTGAGAAAGTAAATATACCGCCGGAATCAGGAAGATGAGACGGACGCAATGGCACCGTTTTCGTCGCATTCCGAGCACTTTGAAATTTGAGCAAAATTTGACCCCTGATCCAGATTTTGATCATTGTATGAGAGCCTTCTCTCAATCCTTGAAAGGGGATACCAAAAACTAGTTTAAAAATTTGCGGCCAGAGACAATTAGCTCATGGGAGGAATTGAAGAATGTCTTTTTGGAGTTTTGGGGCAAGAAGAAATCTTTGGATCTACATCTTACAGAGTTATATGGCTTAAAAAGGCATAGCAATGAAACTATTTTTATATTCAGTAGGAGGTGTTAGTGCTAGAAGTTGCTCCTAGACTGCTATAGGGTCAAGCCTAGCACATATTTAGTTATTGCAATGATTTTATAAATAAGGATGTGTTTTGGGTTTTGAAAAAAGGTGGATCAGGTAAAGTGAAAGAGAAAGAATAAAGGAATAAGCTAAAATGCAGACTAGTGAATCACCATTGCGCATGGAGTCAAGTAAACACTATGTTAGATTGAAGGCCAATGAACTGCATATCAGAAAAAAATACTTATATGATGATGGTTAGAAGAATGGAGAATGTGACAAATAGTAGAACATCCACCAAACAGAGATTCTCTCTGCAAAATGGATTTGACAGGTACTTGAACAAAGCACACAAATAGCAGACAGATCACAACAAATCGTGTTGCTCAAGAATCTATTGTTTATGGACAGTCATTGATTCTCAATGGCTGTAACTCGTTCAAGCAAGAGGGAAAAACAGAATGGAAAACGAAGAAATCACGATATGATAACACAACTCACAGGGATGTTCAATGTCAGAAATGAATGCTTAATAAAACTTCCTATAGGCTTACAATGCTCATACACCGGCTGATTAATCAAATTCTTCTCAGGCCTTACCCTCTCGGGCCTCCTGCTTTTCAATCCCAAAGGTATGGTTTTTATAACCCCCCTAATCATCCATCCACTAGTTACTGATTTTATGAAAAATAAAATCAAAATGCTAAATAAAATAAATCAAACTAAAATTGTCAAAGCTCTGCAATAACTCGTTAACTAAAAAGATCTTTGTTGGATAAGAAGCTCCTTTGAAGTTCTGTTTCTGAAGACTCTACCACTTGTCTATCTAAAAATTTCTTATAGCTTGAAAGAATTCCTCGAAATCTGTAGAAGAATCTTTGACTGTTAATTGGCTGCCACCAACTATTTTGTCTCATGTACCTTTCTTCTTGGAGATACTAGATCTTCTGCCCTGTATTTGGAACCAATTTGATTACATATGATGATAGCAGATTTGAGAGATTAAAACTCCACCAAGTTAAGATATTACATCGACTCACTAATAGGAGGGCCTTCAAAACATAAACCCTGATATCTAGGTCATAAAGCCTAAAAATCAAATTACATTTTTTACTGATGAAAATAGTCCTTGATTTCTGGAAATGAAGAAGGTATATCCCATTGATTACTGCTATAATGCCTTAAAATCTGAGATTTGGATCTCAGTTAGCAGTCTGCATATACTAGTTAACCACATGCTTCCATATTCGCTGATGAAGTGGATTTATCAAATCCTTTGACACTAAGTGCTCTGCCACCTGTGTGTTTTCTATTTCATGCCTCAAACTACTGAAGATGATCTCCTTGATGCCAACTGAGATTTCTAGGCTCGATCATGCATTTGATTAGCATTATTATCTCATATAATCCAACGATCTCGGGTTTCTCATGAGTTATGCGACACGATGGTCACAAGAAGAATGCGCTATAGGGTTATCAATATTTAGCCTAGAGCCATAATTTTCTTCTATAAGAGAGAGATTTTCTGCAAATGGTGCAAAGAGAAAAAGGTCCCATTGATACTGAAGCCAATGCCACATCCTTGGCAAGGGTGTTGTTGAATAATACATTTCTCAATAATCCGTCATCATGCTCAATAGTTGTGGGAGGGTTTGTACTGTTCATTTACATAAATAAACTTATGTGCCTTCCACAAGAGAAAATCTGGGTCCAGAGCCTCCTCAGCAAAAATATCAAATGCTCTTTGCTCCTTTATGACCATAGCAGAAGAAATAAAGACAATTTTAGTAATCTTTGACAGAAGATGGTCCATTGCATACAATATGCATGCACCTCCAACATCATGGCCAACCAGAGTCACCTTTTCTTTATCACTAATGCTTCTTGAAGAACTGTTATAATGAATTTGAAGCAAAATGGTATCTTCAAATGTCTCCACGATGGCTCTGAGAAGTAGTAGCTTTTTATTCTTAATGGTCTCAATTGTTTCAATCAAGAAATTTGCCAACAAAACCTACAAATACAACATCACTATCATAAAACCATGAATCGATGTGACCTCTGTGTTTGCCAATCATCAATTTGCAATAGGAAACAAAGATTTCAAGCTTGAAACCTTTAAAAAATTTCAATCCATACACTCCTGGAAACAACAAGCCGACCGTTTTTAACATTCTGAATCCAGAGATAATTTTAGAGATAGTGACAATACACTCCAACAGTTTTCATAACATTATCAGTTATTACATCACGCATAAACTATCTGACAAAGAATTTCCCCTTAGTGCGCTGCTCCTTAGACAACTCAATAATACTCATCAATTTGTATGCAAAACCATAAAAACTATTCTTCAGTCTTTCTCATTAACACCTGGGCGATATTTTGTTAACACCTGGACATGCATTTGGACGCAGCTATCCGGGCTCTCTTTTCTGTGCATGCCTGCCTTCCCTTAATTCTATCCTTGAACCTCCATGTGGCCCGGGGCTTGCACTTAGCTTTGTTGACCTGTGCTTGACATGTGTGTTGATTGTAGGTGCACTCGGCTCTGGAAATTTTCCCGTGAGCCAATATTTTGCCAAGTTAAGAATGAAGACAAACTGACCTTTTTCGGGTGTTGACGAACCTCCAGACATGCGTCTTCTCCCTATATTGTCAGCTAGCAAACTCTCGACACCTGTGTGTTAGCTCTCTAACTCCTTGACACTTGCAAACTTTAAATTTCTGAGTTTATTTCTAGGAATAATCACACATGAATAAGGTGTTTGGAGAATATGGCCTTTATATACGCCGAGTTTGACATAGCTATATCGATTAGACATGGAATGACAAGCTAGGTGCATGGCGCTTGGTCTTGGATTGTGACTTTATTCAGGGCTTGACCTGTCGACTTAGCATGAGATTTGGGCCTTTGGGGCCCCCAAAAATTTTGGTAAAATTCATAGACCCGAGAGGCCTAGTTTGGCTTAGAAACTCCAAGTGTATTAGTATGTAGACTTGGGCATAATGTTGGTTTAGTATAAAGACCGAATACATGTTGTGTGACTTAGGCACTTTAGATCACACACCACCTTTATTTTGGTAAAAATAAAATTACAAATCTAAAGAAGTATAAAGCTAGGATTTAAGCAATACTAACAATGCTTTTGGAATGTAGGTCAGAAGACAATCTTGGGAAAAAACGATCAACGAGAGTTTTGATGAAGAACTAGAAGTATGACACTGGCTAAAAGACACTTTTCGGTGCTACAGGAACAACACTTCTCGATGCTACGAGAATAACCCCATTCCTGCAACAAGGAGAAAATTGAAAATTTTGTATCTGGATACTAACATTGGCTTCTTTTGGGGGATGATGCTCTCCCTTTGAAGCATCAAGAACAAGCAGACCACTGTGTATTTTCCTCTGTGCATCCATGCAACACAGCCTGCAAACTTTTGTCTCTGCAAATGTTTCCATTCTTCTGTGTTGTGCCTAGTCCATTGGGTTATGGAGTCCGTCAATAGCATTTCAAATCAAGCCCAAACTTCTGTAACTTATCCAAACTCTAACAAAATGTTGAAAACAAACTTGCTGCAAATCTGATTACCATATGCAAACTGCAAAAACAAATTCTCAAGAAAAGAGCTTATTGCCTGCCCTACTTCTAACCAATTATACTGTCACTTGATCAGGTGAAATCATGTTTCCAATGAAACCATGATAACATCCTGACTGGAAAAACTCCTTGCATGCAGAATAAGATCAAAGAAAACTTCATTGTGTATAACAAAATTTTAAATTGTAGCACATACTTACAACCACCATCTTCTTTCATTTGAAACATTGCAAGGCTGAAAACTTCTGAGAAGCATGAATCCATATAAATAATTATTGGATCATAGAAGAAAGAAGTAAATTGATAATCGAACATGGTTACATTTGCTTGTTGCTCGATGTTTACTTCAACTTCTAATGTATGGCTGCCATAATCTGGTTCCAAATGTTCATGACTAATGGGCAGAATGTTTTCATAAATCTGCTTATTAGCTTCTGTCACCATAAATATAGCAGGCTGCAGATAACCTTCCTCAATTTTGTTATGTTTATCAGGTTCATCAACAACAATGTGTTGAAGAAACACTTATTCCTTATACTCATCAGAAACAACAATTTTTTCATTCAAATCGAAGACAATAGATGCATTAGGGACAAGATCCAATGCTTCTACAACTATTGAATCATCTTTCCTATCATCTATGGTATCTTGAAGGTCTTCCTCACTAACATGTTTTTCATCCTTGCAAACAGAAGAAAACTCTACTTTCTGTTGACTATACTTCTCAAAAACATTACAACAATTTTCAAAAGGACCTTCAGCTGAAAATTTTTCTTTACAAAATATATTGAAAGCGTTATGAAAACTTGCCAACGAGTTAATACTTGAAGTTGGAAGAGATCTGCACCAGTCAAGGGTTGCTCCCTTCAACGAGTATCTGAAAAGCTTGATCTTGACATCCTCATGCACAATCTAACGTTCATGAATAAACTCATGAAAATCCAGCAGATGTTTGGCCGAAACCTCCCAATCTCCACCTTTAAATGTAGGAAGGATACCTTCCCATTCATCTCTGCTAAGCATTGGGTTTGGAAAACCAACTATATCTAAAAAGTCACAAAAGGAAAACCTTTGAGCCAAAAAGGCTTCTATATTTGGATCCAGTGGAGTCACCTATTAATCTTTAGATAGTGGAGTCTCCATGGTGAAAGATATGCAGTCGAGCACATGTCCTCTTATTCCTCACCATCAAGAAGCGGATCTAATCGGTGTCATTCTCCCAGGGAAGATTTCTTTGCTACTTCGTCCCTGACAATGGCGCCAAAAGATGTTATTGCTAGAAGTTGCTCCTAGACTGCTATAGGGTCAAGCCTAGCACATCTTTAGTTATTGCAATGATTTTATAAATAAGGATGTGTTTTGGGTTTTGAAAAAAGGTGGATCACGCAAAGTGAAAGAGAAAGAATAAAGGAATAAGCTAAAATGTTGACCAGTGAATCATCATTGGGCATGGAGTCAAGTAAGCACTATGTTAGATTGAAGCCCAGTGAATTGCATATCAAACAAAATAGTTATATGATGATGGTTAGAAGAATGGAGAATGTGACAAATAGTAGAACATCCACCAAACAGAGATTCGCTCTGCAAAATGGATGACAGGTACTTGAACAAAGCACACAAACAACAGGCAAATCACAACAAATCTTGCTACTCAAGAATCTATTGTTTATGGACAGTCATTGATTCTCAATGGATGTAACTCGTTCAAGCAAGAGAGAAAAACAGAATGCAAAACGAAGAAATCACAATCTGATAACACAACTCACAGGGATGTTCAATGTCAGAAATGAATGCTTAATAAAACTTCCCATAGGCTTGCAATGCTCATACACAGGTCGATTAATCAAATGCTTCTCAGGCCTTACCCTCTCGGGACTCCTGCTTTTCAATCCCAAAGGTCTGGTTTTTATAACCCCATAATCATCCATCCACTAATTACTGATTTTATGAAAAATAAAATCAAAATGCTAAATAAAATAAATCAAACTAAAATTGTCAAAGCTCTGCAATAACTTGTTAACTAAAAAGATCTCCTTTGGATAAGAAGCTCCTTTGAAGTTTTGTTTCTGAAGACCCTGCCACTTGTCTATCTGAAAATTGCTTACTGCTTGAAAGAATTCCTCGAAATCTGTAGAAGAATCTTTGACTGCTAATTGGCTGCCACCAACTGTTATATCTCTTGTACCTTTCTTCTTGGAGATGCTGGAAATTCTGCCCTGTATTTGGAACGAATTTGATTACATATGATGATAGCAGATTCGAGAGATTAAAACTCCACCAAGTTAAGATATTACATCGACTCACTAATAGGAGGGCCTTCAAAACTAAAACCCTGATATCTAGTTCATAAAGCCTAAAAATCAAATTACATTTTTTACTGATGAAAATAGTCCTTGATTTCTGGAAATGAAGAAGGTATATCCCATTGATTACTACTATAATGCCTTAAAATCTGAGATCTGGATCTCAGTTAGCAGTCTGCATGTACTAGTTAA
This sequence comes from Picea mariana, assembly GCA_032191745.1. Taxonomy (NCBI): domain Eukaryota; kingdom Viridiplantae; phylum Streptophyta; class Pinopsida; order Pinales; family Pinaceae; genus Picea; species Picea mariana. Next base: position 25,785 of record JASDQU010435828.1, read on the forward strand.
CCACATGCTTCCAGATTCGTTGAAGAAGTGGATTTATCAAATCCTTTGACACTAAGTGCTCTGCCACCTGTGTGTTTTCTATTTCATGCCTCAAAATACTGAAGATGATCTCCTTGATGCCAACCGAGATTTCTAGGCTCGATTCATGCATTTGATTAGCATTATTATCTCATATAATCCAACGATCTCGTGTTTCTCGTGAGTTATGTGACACGATGGTCATAAGAAGAATGCGCTATAGGGTTATCAATATTTAGCCTAGAGCCATAATTTTCTTCTGTAAGAGAGAGATTTTCTACAAATGGTGCAAAGAGAAAAAGGTCTCATTGATATTGAAGCCAATGCCACATCCTTGGAAAGGGTGTTGTTGAATAATACATTTCCCAATAATCCTTCATCATGCTCAATAGTTGTGGGAGGGTTTGTACTGTTCATTTGCATAAATAAACTTATGTGCCTTCCGCAGGAGAAAATCTGGGTTCATAGCCTCTTCAGCAAAAATATCAAATGCTCTCTATTCCTTTATGACCATAGCAGCAGAAATAAAGACAGTTTTAGTAATCTTTGATAGAAGATGGTCCATTGCATACGATATGCATGCACCTCCAACATCATGGCCAACCAAAGTCACCTTATCTTTATCGCTAATGCTTCTTGAAGATCTGTTCTAATGGATTTGAAGCAAAATGGTATCTTCAAATGTCTCCACGATGGTTGTGAGTAGTAGTAGCTTTTTATTCTTAATGGTCTCAATTGTTTCAATCAAGAAATTTGCCAACAAAACCTGCAAATATAACATCACTATCATAAAACCATGAATCGATGTGACCTCTGTGTTTGACAATCATCAATTTGCAATAGGAAACAAAGATTTCAAGCTTGAAACCTTTAAAAAATTTCAATCTATACACTCCTGGAAACAACAAGCTGACCGTTTTTAACATTTTGAATCCAGAGATAATTTTAGGTATAGTGACAATACACTCCAACAGTTTTCATAACATTATTAGTTATTACATCATGCGTAAACCATCTGAGAGAGAATTTTCCCTTAGCGCGCTGCTCCTTAGACAACTCAATAATACTCGTCAATTTGTATGCAAAACCATAAAAACTATTCTTCAGTCTTTCTCATTAACACCTGGGCAATATTTTGTTAACACCTGGACATGCATTTGGACGCAGCTATCCGGACTCTCTTTTCTATGCATGCGTGCCTTCCCTTGATTCGATCCGTGAACCTCCATGTGGCCTGGTGCTTGCTCTTAGCTTTGTTGACGTGTGATTGACATGTGTGTTGATTGCAGGTGCACTTGTCTCTGGAAATTTGTCCGTGAGCCAATATTTTGCTAAGTTAAGCATGAAGACAAACTGACCTTTTTTGGGTGTTGAAGAACCTCCAGACATGCGTCTTCTCCCTGTACTGTCAGCTAGAAAACTCTCAACACCTGTGTGTTAGCTCTCTAACTCCTTGACACTTGTAGACTTTAAATTTCTGAGTTTATTTCTAGGAATAATCTCACATGAATAAGGCGTTTGGAGAATATGGCCTTTATATACGCCGAGTTTGACATAGCTATATCGATTAGACATGGAATGACAAGCTAGGTGCATGGCGCTTGGTCTTGGCTTGTGACTTGATTTGGGGCTTGACCTGTCGACTTAGCATGAGATTTGGGCCTTTGGGGCCCCCAAATTTTTTTGTAAAAGTCATAGACCGGAGAGGCCTGGTTTGGCTTAGAAACTCCAAGTGTATTAGTATGTAGACTTGGGCATAATGTTGGTTTAGTATAAAGACCGACTACATGTTGTGTGACTTAGGCACCTTAGATCACACACCACTTTTATTTTGGTAAAAGTCAAATTACAAATCTAAAGAAGTATAAAGCTAGGATTTAGGCAATACTAACAATGCTTTTGGAATGCATGTCAGAAGACAATCTTGGAAAAAAACGATCAACGAGAGTTTTGATGAAGAACTAGAAGTATGACACTGGATAAAAGACACTTTTCGGTGCTACAGGAACAACACTTCTCGGTGCTATGGTAATAACCCCATTCCTGCAACAAGGAGAAAATTGAAAATTTTGTATATGGATACTAACAGGAGGTTTTTCAGTATTTATTACAATTTGCCCAAATAAATTCAATCCACCGAAGTTGCTGCCATGCTCCATTATGCAACAACTTTTCATCCAGATTTGTCTTTCCTCCTGATAGAAAGAAGACCTAAGTCCTTACGGCAAATGTTTAATGATTCTCATGAGATTCAACACAATATCCAAGCATGTGAACAGGTTCGAAATGAGGGGTTGGATGCTCAAGAACATGGAAGTGAATATGAACAAAAAGCAGTTGGTTGGAATCTTGAGCATAGATTTGATAATATCATAGGTCCTCTTGAAGTCTCAAATGCTATTGATTTTGCAAAATATTTTATTCCACTTATTGAGGAAGGAGGTGCTAAGTTAGTTTCTCATCCACACCATGATAAGCATGGAGCTTATTGTTTTGCATATTCATTTGTAGACAGTCAAGAAGATCAGTTTGCAAATCAGTCTGTTGAAAAGCAGGTTGGCGTTAAAAGTTTGTTCTTATTAGATGACATTGCAGACGTTGTTGATTTGCCTATATATGATGAATATAATGACAATTGTGATGTTGACTTCCTAGATCAACCAGTTGCATTTTCTCTATCAGACAATGTTCCTTTTCAGTTGTATGTTAAGGGAAATCAACTTACATATCACAGATGCAAAGAAGAAAGTTTTGAACCAGCTGAAGGAAATTCTTTACCTTTATGCTTTCCTTCATTTGAATTGTTGAAAGAGAATACTAAGACCATCATTGAAGCAAAGAGAGGTGTGATGATGCCAAACCGCGAAGATTCAATTAAAAAATTTGATAAGGAACTGCAGCCATTGGCCGAAAATGAAGTTGGAAATGAGTGTGTCCAGCAATCCAAAGAAAGTGGAAAATGTGCATGTGGCAGTAGTAAAGAGAATGAAGAAGATTTTGAATCAGGTGGAAGAACCTTGCCATTGTGCTTTTCTTCTTTCAAATTACTGAAGCGAAGTGTTTATAATGTTTCAGATCAGAAACCCTCCAGGCATGATGTTGAATCTGAAGAAAGAAGTAGACTTGCAAATGAAAACTATCTTCCATTATGTTTTTCTTCCTTTGAATGGTTAAAATAAAATCATGAACCAATAGAGAAAGTTGATAAAAGAATTGTTGTTCAAAGTCATTTGCCTTCTCCTGAAATTGAGGAAGATATTCAACAAGATTTTCAGCAAGACAAACTGTTTCAAAGTTGTCTTTCTTCCCCTGTGAATGATGTGGTTGTTAAAATTATAAGTGGCCTAGACATGGATGAGGATTTTGAAACTGCATCTATGGAGAATTCAAGCAGTCAACAAAGAAACGACATAGAATTTCAGGAAAGCAACAAAACAATGCATGTCACGGTTCAATCAGAAATGTAGAAAGATCATAAAGAAACAAGTGTTTTACTTAATTCCTTTGAAAATTATGGTTCTAGGACTGAAGAAGTAGATCAAAGACAACAAACACTTGTGAAGGAGGCCTATCCTTATGTTTTGGTTCATAAAAAAAAATGTTTTCTCATGTGTTTCATGACCTTGTGGCATGCTATATGGAGAATTTTAACAGTCAGAATTTATAGCTTATGATGGATCATAAGCTTAGAAATAAAAATGATGGTCAACCAACGTCATTGGTGAATGTGAATTTCTTATCACCAGGGATTTCATTTCGGGCAGTGTTGTCTTATGATTTAGAAGATTGTTATTTCCAACAGTCTCAGCAGATTTTTCAGCCTTTTGGTGGCAATCAAAAGGTTAAATCACACGAAAGCAAGAATTCAGTGGAAAAAGTGAAACATGATTGTTGTTTTATGCATGTTTTAGAGGATCCATTTACAGTTTTGTTGGAAACAGTAAACAGTCCAAATATTTTTGAAATTCTAAGATTTGAATTCATATTTAACTTCTCGAATGGATTATCAGTAAACAAGCTTTGGAGCAAGCATGTGCAACGTAAACAAACACTGGATAAAATGTTGGCATGGCTGCATTGGCGTTATGATTTCACTTGATTGGCAGTTCATTTCAACAGTTAGGATAGGTAGGTATGAATCAGCTTGTGGATCAAGCATTTTAAAGTTTAGGTCTCCAAATAAAGTGTTAAGTTATATGTTAGCAGTATATCCAGCATTCAACCTCCAAGTGAGAGCGGTGTACGGGCTTCGATTTTCAATGGACATTGGTGACAAGTCAAGGTATAGTACACACATGTAGTGAGAGAAGCTCCAATGGATAAGGCACTGGGTCTATTGTTCTTTGCTACCTCACAGGGAGGATAGCATCCCCAGTTGGAGCCCATGTTATCACTATAATAATTTTTATATGGAATCCAAATTTCGGGACTTAGCGAGAGGCTAAACTGGTATAGAGGCGCGATAAACTGGAGGACGGGGCCATATCTAGTGGAAGAAGGCTAAATCTAGCGAAAGTGCGGAGTTGATGGGACCCGGCGGCCCACAAATCTCAGGCGACGCAGATCAACGGTCAGGGACCATATCGGGTGGAGAACTAGCGTAGAGGTTAATTCTTGAAAGCGGGCCGATAAAAATACTGTGGTTTAGACTCGGGACCACATGGCACCACCGGATGCATTTCAGGGGGAAAAGCAGGTAAACTCGAAACCACTCAATCACACCCTGAAATCATGTGTCAAATGTCATTAAATGTGTTAAATCCAAGGGTCACATGTCGAAAGGAAAATTGACAACCATTCAAATCATCTCGAGACACTTGTTTGGGTACCATTCGTCCGTGCAATGCCAAGTAAGCGCCGCCAAATAAACGATTTAAAGACTCATCATTAGAAATCGATGGTCGAATGTGATAAGTCATTATCCCTGTAAGGACTTTTGTTAGTATCCCATGATTATCACTCGATGGCGACTGTTGCTCAAAACACAGGTGAAATTACTCTATTTCAGGTAATTGAGGTTTTATTCCAGAGCGGGATAACTGCAAATCGAATCATTCTTCAATTTATTGTACATTTGAGGGAAATAGGCTCATGTTTCCTGGAAAAACAGAGGAAATGGAGAAGAAAGATCCAGTGGTCTTTAGCAAACCGAGAAATTCGAATAGTATGACAAAACTATCAATTAAGAAGAAAGAAAGGCATGTTGTGCAACAACTAGAAACAAAATTTCGCACAAAATCTGTAGATGAACTAGGATCAGGTGAAGAGATGAGATTGAATCCTATTATGAAGGATTTGATCATTAATGGATATGCAGACAGATACAACATGCAAGATGGCGAGAGTGAAGGAAACTGGCGACGGAAGAAGGAGATAAAAGTTGGAACAATCGAAGGTACTAAGGAAGACCAGCCTGGTTGGATTGACACTTTAAAGGAAGAAATTGAAAAGCTAAAATGAAAAGTTCATGACAGGCTAAAATCAAGTTCATGGAATCTTGTGATTTTGTAGACAGATGGCGTTCAGAGTAAAATTTTCAAATATTTTAGTTTTTTGTTTGTAACGTTCCCTAGAAAATAGGAGTTTGGTTTTGGTACGTTACTCCCTTTGTAACCGATATCTGTTTTTGGAATCTTGGAGAAGATGATCTGTTTTGGATCCCATATGTAATTTATCTATATATACTGTTAAAAAGGATAAATGAAGGGTTCGACTGGCCAGAGAAAGGCATGCCCTTGTAGCAGGAAAACTTTGTAATTTCTTATGAATTTTAATATAAGTAGAGAAGGTTTTCTTAGATAGTTGAGATTCATCATGGTGTTGATGTTTAGTATGTTTTCTTGTATTTCATATTCATAAATGTGTTTTTCTACTAGCGATAATATTTAAGCCAAAGAAAGAATCCACCTTGTCGGTGCTCTTTCTCATATTGATTATACTTGTTATGTGCTTATTGGTTCTTGTTTTAGAATTCACCATTGATTGGTGCTCTGTTTTCGGTAGCCATCCTTCATGTTTCTTCTTCTAGAGCTATATCAAAAGATTTGTCCTCTGTTAGATGTCTCTTTTCGATAGTGGTCTTTCCTTTCTTTTCCACTGCCAGCGCATATTACTTATTTGGCTGAACATCATACCTACTTTGCCTCTGTTCCCTCTGGAATACACATCTTATAAATCTTCATACCTTTTTCAGGAATTGACCCCATTGCCCAGTGGCTTTATTCTCTTGTTGGTCCTACCAATTCCTTTAAAAAACTTTCCCTATTGCATAATCTGACCTCTGTGTGTCCATTACAAAATTTTCTACGTGTTTTCAGTTTTTACACGTTTGAGAGAGCCCTCTCTGGTTGGAAGGGTCAGAAGCCAGCCTAAAGTTGGTTGAAACAACTACCTCTGTCGTTTTTCTATCAGCTGAACAAAACTTACAGAGTGCTAACACACTATAAATTAGCCAAAGCTCTCAATTTCTTTGTATATCCAGTGCCAGAGTTTCAAGTAATGATTGCAGATGGAGGAACTATCAATTGCTTAGGAAAATGCAATAAGATCAATCTTACTATGGGAGAATATGTAATGAATAGTCCAATGATTTCTATACCCATGGGTGGTGTTGATGTCGTACTAGAAGTCCAATGGTTACAATCATTAGGAACAATGGCTTTTAATTTTCAAGAACTTTTCATGAAATTTTCATTGGAAGGAAAAGAAATTGAGTTAAGAGGTATCACAGGGAAACCCAGTAAGGTGATAAGAACTAATGGCATGACACAATTATTGAAAAAGGGGCATCAAGGTGTTATTTCACAACTATGCTCACTAGATGTTCAAAAATCTAAGCCATTTATTCCCCTAGATCTCCAAGGGATCATTGATAAGCATTCCAAAGTATTTGAAGATATTCCCAAAGGTCTTCCACCCACTTCAAATCATGATCATTCTATTCACCTAATTCCTGGGATTTGTCCTCCTAACATCAAGCCGTATAGATACCCTTATGCCCAGAAGAGTGAAATTGAGCATATGGTTGACGAAATGTTAGAGGCTGGCATTATTAGACCTAACCAAAGTTATTACTATGAACCGGTGGTAATGGTACTCAAGAAAGATGGCTCATGCCATATGTGTCTAGATTTTAGAGAGCTCAACAAGATCACTATTAAAGATAAGTTTCCCATTCCCATCATTGATGAATTGTTAGATGATCTACATGGAGCAATCTATTCCACAAAGTTGGATCTCCATTCAGGGTATCATCAAATTAGAATGAAGTAAGAATATATCCCAAAAACAACATTCCGAACTCATGAAGGCCATTATGAATTTTTGGTCATGCCTTTTGGCCTTACAAATGCACCTTCCACATTCCAAGGGTTGATAAATTCCATTTTCAAGCCCTTTCTTCGAGAATCTGTGTTAGTATTTTTTGGTGATATACTAATCTATAGCAAGTCTTGGGAGGATCATGTGCGACATGTTGACAAGGTGATACAACTATAAAGGAGCAACAACCATATGCCAAACCATCCAAATGTTTCTTTGGGGTGAAGGAGGTAGAGTATTTGTGTCATATTGTATCTCATGAAGGTGTCAAGGTAGATCCTAACAAGATTAAGTCCATGATGTACTAGCCGATTCCCAAAACATTGAAGAATCTTAGAGGATTTTTGGGTTTGACAGGTTACTAGCGCAAGTTTGTTCGGCACTATGGAAGAATAGAAGAACCTTTGACGACACTAACTAATAAGGATGCATTTTCATGGACTCAAGAGGAAACTAAAGATTTTGAGCAACTTAAAGAGGTGATGTGGAAAGCTCTTGTCTTGAACACTCCAAACTTCACAAAAACCTTTATTGTGGAATGTGATGCCTCGGGAAATGAAATTGGTGTTGTCCTAATGCAAGAACAAAGGCCCCTGGCTTTTGAAAGTCGGCCACTCAAGGGAAAGGACTTACACAAACCCATTTATGAGAAGGAAATGATGGAAATACTACATGCATTAAAGAAATGGCGCCCTTGCCTAATAGGTAGGCACTTCAAGGTCAAAACAGATCATGATAGTCTTAAATACTTCTTGGAACAAAGACTATCTTCAGAAGAACAACAAAAATGGATGACCAAGATATTGGGTTATGATTTTGAAATCGTTTATAAAAAAGGGAAGCAAAATGTTGTGGCAGATGCACTCTCAAGAAAAGATGAAGATATTGAGGCATTTCTCTATGCTATCTCGATCATCCAACCAGATTGGCTAATAGAAGCAAGGGATGAATGGAAGAATGACAAAAACATGTGGACTCTCATTCAAAGGTTGCAGCAAGATTCCAGTGCATTAGATACATTTACATGGAAAAGTGATTCACTATGGTATAAATATCGCTTATATTTATGTAAGAACTCCCAACTCAAACAAAAGGTACTATTGGAATTACACACCTCTCCGATAGGAGGGCACTCAGGATTTTTGAAAACCTACCGTAGGGTCAAGAAGGAATTTTTTGGGGACGGCCTTAAAACTGATGTTCAAAGGTTTGTGGAAGAATGTTTGGTTTTCCAACAAAACAAGGTGGAAACAATTAAGACCCTAGGTCTTTTACAACCATTATCCATCCCAAGTCAGCATTGGGAGGAGGTTTCCATGGATTTCACCACAGGGTTACCGAATTCTGAAGTAAAGAGTGTCATCATGGTGATTGTTGATAGACTGACTAAGTACGCACACTTTTTTTCACTCTCTCATCCCTTCAAAGCCAGTAAATTTTCCACCGCATTCATGAAGACAGCTCAAAAGCTACATGGAAGCCCAAAGATTATTATAAGTGACAGAGATCTCATCTTCACTGGACATTTTTGGACATAATTGTTTTCTTGTTTGGGTACTCAATTGGCTCGTATCTCATCCTATCATCCTAAATCTGATGGAAAAACCGAGATAGTGAACAAATGTCTGGAAGGCTACCTTCATTGCTTTGTCTCTGATAAACAAACACAAAGGTTCAAATGGTTACCCTTGGCAGAATAGTGGTATAACACTTCCTTTCATACTGCAACAAAAATGACACCATTTATGGAAATATATGGATACCACCCTCCTTCCACCACTTCTTCTCTAAAAGAAAAATCTAAGGTTCAAGCAATGGAAGATCACATCAAGCATCAACAACAAGTTCTCCAAATCTTAAAGGACAACCTGACTATGGCACAAAATCGCATGAAACAACAATCATATCAACATTGTAGTGAAAGAAGTTTTGAAGTAGGGGATTGGGTGTTTTTAAGACTACAACCATACAAACAGATATCCCTCAAGCCAGCCAAGAAGGATAATAAATTATGACCAAAGTACTATGGCCCTTATAAGGTGTTGCAAAAGATTGGTACTATGGCATACAAATTGGAGTTGCCTGCATCTTCACGAGTACACCCAGTTTTCCATGTTTCATGCTTAAAGAAGGTTATAGGTGACAAGATCCCAGTTCAAACTATATTACCAGAACTTGACGAGGAAGGAAAAATCATATTGGAGCCTGAAGCCATCACTGACACAAGAATTCGCTAGCTGAGGAATAGATCCATTTCAGAGCATCTCATTAAATGGAGGAAACTATCAGCTGAAGATTCCACTTGGGAAGATGAATCTTTTATACATAAGCATCCAGAGTTACTCAAGCATTATGGAAAACACTTTTCTCAAGGGGAGGGGCATGTTAAGCCCTAAATAGTGGCACATTACCCCTTAATTGGGGCATATTACATTAGTAATGTTATTTTATTTATGTTGTCTTGGGTCCATTAATTGTAATTGTACCTCCTAGTCTCCTATATATACCAAGGAGACATTTTTATTTGGAATCATCTTGTATTTAGGCATTTATGTGGTGTATAAGGAGGTTCCCCCCTCGAAGAGGCTTATTATCTAAAATTCTCTCTTTTTCAAGGCGTTGAGTACTTATTCTGAGGTTTTTCTATACTATATTGATATTTGGTTCTTAACACAAACCATCATACTTGGGTGGGTCGCATAGTTTTGTTCCAATCCAGTGCAATGATCAAGAAATGCAAGCACACGTCTATTTGATACTTCGTACATCCTCTACTGCCAATTTTTTGGACCTTCCTCTGAGTCCGACACACATGAGCTAATGCTTCTCCAACTTAGTGTACCATTTGTAGTGGGGTTAACATAGTCATCCATCCACGTCATCATACTATGAAAGTTGTCAATTTCATTCCCTTTCGCAGGTTCTATGTACCTCTTTCCTTCTGTCGGATCTAATGGCGCGGTAACTTTTAAATCTCCTACCTCAAATATCATTTCCCTCCTCTTCAGATTAATAATTGTCATATTTTTGAAGGCCCATTCTAACCCCATTAGTGTTGGATATGGTTGACTATCATCCACGATTTCGATGACTTTCAAGCCTGCTACACTGCGCACCCCATCTATATTCACATGTATCCCTGTCAATCGACCAATTGATACTATCTTGTGTTAGTTTTCCAACCTTAATGGAACGAGAGACCAGATTAACTTGTGTTTCCCCATCATTTCCCGTGTTTTCTTTGGTAACACATTTACATCGGACCCCAAGTCTAAAATGACATTGCAAAATCATATTCCTCAATTTGTGCACTTAGTCTGAACTCTCCAATGGTCCTCTTTTTGCGTAGCACCTGATTCATTACCCTCTGTGCGGTACAAATTTCCCTTTCTTGTACGCAATGATCAATCATTTCGCATAATCTATTTAGTACAGTTTCATCTTTCATCAATTCTACGCAACTTTTCATAAATTATCTTAGAGTACTTACCTTCTCAAGCGACTTTTCTAGTATAGTACGATCCAGAGGCATGTCGACCACAAGAGGAGCAGATGATGTTGACCTTACCCAATCCCGTCCTAGTATCTCTTTTATTTTCCTCTGATACATCTCATTTTCTTATTGAGGGTCAAATATCAGCATAGGTCCTGTTGATTTCCTCACCCATTGTTCAACCTGACCCCCTCCATTCATCCCATCAACCCCTGTTCTAGCTCCTCCACGCATGACAATTGCTACTCTAGGTCCTTCATTAAGTTTCTCGGTCAATATCTTTTGTATGTTTTGATTTGGGTTCTGGTTCTGATTCCCTCTTGTCTGCCACTTCACAAGTAGTTTAGGACAGTCTTTTGTCGCATGATTCAGTGCTCTACAATAATTTAAGGTTGTACAAGGATTCGAGCAATCATGAGTTAAGTGTCTCGGTTGATTACAATTGTAATAGATTATTGGGCCTCTACCTCCTCTACCTTGACCTCTACCAAATCCTCCTTGGTTTCATGGATTAAAGCCCCTTTGATTATTATACTATGGGCCATCTCCTTCTGTCACAACATTCTCATCCTGAATCCTATACATATATGAAGTGTGCTCTCTCATCAAATCGAATGCGCAAAAATCCTTCTCTTCGTTCTCGACTGACTTTCAAAAGTTACAAAATAAGTTCCTTGGCATACTCTGGTATTTCTGCAACAATGGAGAATAATGCGAATGATGTTCCCATTTCTTACATATTTCGTAGTACCCCCATCCTAGTAGTGGATTCGGTGCTCCAGTCACCAAATACTGCGCAAAAGTGGGGCATTCGTCCTTATGGTGTCCTTCAGACCTACACTTGGTACACTAGACTTGTTACCGCCTCTCCTTCCCTTTTGTCAGTTCTGCCAATTGAATTGTCAAGGAAGTTAACTGCGTCTAGACTTTCACCATCTCCTACAGGAGATGCTTCCATATTCATTGCAATATCCAAATATTCAGACTACAATGTAACCTTCTATTGCACTAACAAGCTACGAATGTGTGGCAATAGTTCTGCAATAAATCATTCCTGGTATCGTTGATCAGAAATCTAGAATGTCAACCTACCCATCAAATCCTTAAATCTTTGATCATAGTCCCAAACTGACTCATTTTTCACTTGTCTGATCTCCTTCAATTATGTGATGTATCGCGACTTAGACTTTGGCTTCTTGAACTCTTGCCCGATCTCCTTCAATTATGTGATGTACCGCGACTCAGACTTTGGCTTCTTGAACTCTTTCAACAATGATTGTCTAATTTCTTCTAGTGTCCTTGATCCAGGTGGATATTGGTGGCCACCCACCTATTCCAGCTGGCTCCTCTTGTCTGTTTTTGTTCAACATATTCTTATATACTTCTTTGTAAATGTGGTTTCTACACTTTTGGGGTTGTCTAAAGCCCCACACATCCTCCAGGTGGATATTGGTGGCCTCTCGCCTAATCCAACTGGCTTATTTTGTATGTTTTCATTTCAGCACATCTTGTTGTACTTCCAGGGCCATTTTGGGGCCCTAAACATTGTTTTTTTGGCCCACCACAATCAAGTAGACAGAGTCAAAGTTTGATGGTGGAATCTATAGCTCTCTTAAATACCTTTTCAATGGGCTATCACGTGCCTAAAACAGAGGTCATATGCAAAAGTTACGACCTTGGGAAGTTGAGGTACCAACTTACACCAACTTACCCATAGGGGCCCACATGAGTTTTGGCATTTCACCTTCTAGGGTTAAGTTTTTGGATGTCTAGGGTTTTGGAATTCATAAGTAGTATCAAAAATCCCTCTGGAGCCTCATTGTAATCTATTCTGCTCAGACAGATGTGCGTAGCAGGCACATCTCTTCTCAGAGATAGTTACCACCACTCAAGCAAGTGTTTCAGTCTGCAATTTTATAGTTTCAGCCTATTTCATTATTCAATAGAAGATGTTGTTCATTGGATATCTGTGTTATTATTCATATCTCTATGTTTATTGTATTTAGTCTGTTGATCAGTTCGTTCCACTTCTAAATCTGGATCAGTTCTATCGGAGCAGTATGCTCTTCATTTATTTTTCTTCGTGCATGTCCCCGACAAGATCTGGGTATAAGAAGTTGGGACTCGAACCAATCGAGCCATTGCAAGATCAGTCGCATCGAGCTTGAAAACAACCCATGGGGGTCCAAAATAAATATGATGGAGCAGGAGATCCTATTAAAATGTTGCTTGAGAAATCCCTCGTGCGACAAAGGAACGAAATGATGGACAACTTCGCGTAGATCCTTCGACGACTTCCAACAGGAGAAGCATCTTCATCAAGCAGCCATGCAACCTCCTTCAAGGTATAGGTAAATTTTTATATTCCATTATTTGAAGGAGTGATAGATGCAGATGTTGTAGATAAATGGTTGAATCTGCTTGAAGGATATTTTTCGGTCCACAATTTTTCCGATAGGGAAAAGATCACTTTTGCACTCCTCAAGGTCGTTCCCCGTGTTAAAGATTGGTGGGATACTTACTCTGAGCAAAGGGCCATAAAGGAATTTGCAATGTTTGTGGTGGCCCCTACATGGGATTCCTTCTGGGACGCCATTAAAGAAAAGTACTACCATGTTGGAAGCTACGAGGACTAGTACACTAGATGGACCACCCTACGTCAAGAAAGGGACCAGACAGTACCAAATTTCACCAATATTTTCCATACCCTGCGCACCAAATTGGGTTTCAAAGACTCTAAGCATCATCTGGTGCTCAAATACTGCAATTTATTGCATATATACATTCAAACAGAAATGGTTTTTCTGAACATCGCCTCATTGGGCACGACTTATAGATGTGGTCAAAATCGAGCATAAATTTAAGCAAAAAAGTGAGAGTTTGGATCTGCAAACCCCTCACAACCGAGGCAGGGCAAAGGCAGCCCCAACCCGCACAGCAAGGGACCAAGTCGAGATGGTCACCCTCAGGACAACCTGTACAAGACACAACACAAGAAGGGCAATAAAAAGACAAAGAAAAACACGAGAAAATGGTGTGAGTACCATAAAATCCCTTGGCACAACACTAAAGAATTTCGCTCCAAGCAATCATTCTTGGCTGAACTGAAGGCTTACGAGTCAGAGGCCGATTCTGATTCTGAATCAAATCCTAGAGGGAAGAAGATTATCGATGTTAAACCCAGTGCCACTATCGCTACCACCAAAGTCCGACCAAGCGAACCAGAAGAACCAAAGGAAGGAGAACGCTTCTTTCACTCGCAGATGTGGGTAAAGGGGGATCTACTTCATTTCATTGTCGATAGCGAGAGTCGAAAGAACCTAATTTCAGTAGAGGTCGTCAAGTTGTTATACCTGCCAACGACACTGCACCCGCAGCCCTACACCATTGGCTGGCTTCGCCAAGGAAGATATCTTCGTGTCAATCAACAGTGTTGCCTACCCTATGACATCAAGCCTTTAAAAGATGAGGTGATGTGTGATATTGCTCCCCTTAAAGTTTGTGATGTTATTTTAGGACAACCACATTTGTGGAAGCGTCATGCTATGTATGAGTCTAGACCCCATAGTGTTATTGCTACTTTGGGTAGACAATTGTAAAGGATACCAGAGGTAGCGTCGCCTGCTGCTATTTCTTTAATATTTGCTAAGCAATGCAGTGAGGTCATCTCACAGACCGGGAAGTTCGTCTTCATTATGATCCATGCTCACAATAAGTAGAAGGTTGTCGCCAAATCCATGGCCTCTACATAGAGCCTCTCTTTGCAGCAGAAGCAAGTGGACAGAATCATGGAAGAATATAGAGACATCTTCTCCTCACCTACAGGGGTACCGACACAATGCCAAGTCAAGCATCCAATTGATCTAACCCACGGTGTACCTCTACCTAATGGACCAGTCTATCATCGCTCGTTGATGGAAAATGACGAAATCAGGCGATATATCCAAGAGATGCTTCAAAAGGAGCACATCAGACCCAACTCCTCCCCTTGCGGAAGCTCGATTGTACTGGTGCAAAAGAAGGATGGGACGTGGCGACTCTGCATTGATTACAGAGGCTTAAACAAAATCACAGTCAAGAACCGGTACCCCATTCCCAGGATTGATGACCTTATTGACCAAATCAAGGAGGAAAATTTCTTCAACAAGATTGACCTAAAGTCTGGCTACCACCAGGTTCCCATCGAACCAACTGATGTATGGAAAAAAACTGTCAAATATAAAGAAGGTCTCTTTGAATGGCTAATCATGCCCTTTGGCTTAACAAATGCACCAACCACTTTCATGAGGTTGGTGGATGATGTATTGAGACCCTTCACCAACTCCTTTGTGGTGGTATATTTGGATAACATCCTCATCTTCAGCAGAACATGGGAGGAGCACATGTGGCATATTCAGCAGGTTTTGAGCACTCTACGACAGCGCAAGCTATATGCCAACTTGGAAAAATGCTCTTTTGGCATGAACAGGGTCCAATATTTGGGCTACATTGTCAATGAGCATGGGGTACATGTTGATCCAGCTAAGATCCAAGTCATTCGTGACTGTCCAGCCCCGACCACACTAACCGAGCTTCAAAGCTTCTTGGGACTAGCCAACTTCTACCAACGATTCATGTTGGGATTCTCCCATATTGCATGGGCCCTTGGCCAGGTGACCAAGGGAGGTGTTAGGGCCAAGTTCATATGGGGGAAGGAACAACAACAAACATTCAATGATCTGAAGCATCGCTTGTGCTCAGCTCCAGTACTCTCCTTGCCCGATCTACAACAACCGTTCGAGATTTAGACTGATGCATCTTACTATGTTGTGGGCGCAGTTCTCAYTCAGTATGGGCATCCGGTGGCATACCATAGTGAGACACTCTATGATACTATCCGGAAATACCCCACCTATGACAAGGAAATGTATTCCATTGTATAATCCTGTCGCCAATGGAAACATTACATTCTGGGAAAAGAGACAATCATACACACTGATCACAATCCTCTGCAGTTCATACAGACACAGGGGAAATTGCAAAACAACCGCCATCAGAAATGGTCCACCTACCTGCATGAGTGCCATCTCAACATCAAGTATAAGACATGTATCTCAAATCATGTCATTGACTGCCTCAGTCGACCTCCTGTGGCTACACTCACCACTGTGCTCCATTCATGTGGACATGAAGCATCTGAGTGGCCCCAACTTTATCAACAAGATCCAGACTTCGGCACCACCTATCAGCTCTTGGGTACAGGCGCGACCATCACTGATTTTCACATTCAGGACGGAATCTTATGCCACCTGGGCCATATCTATGTTCCTACAAGAGAGCGTGCAAAGATGATTTGGGAAGCCCACTACAGTTGGGTGGAAATACATTTTGGCGTGGAAAAAACTATGGTTGTTTTGCAGAAACATTTTTATTAGCCAAAAATTCGACAAGACGTCAGCAAGTATATCACATCTTGCACTGCTTGTGCCATTGCCAATCCATCCATCAATAAGCAAGGCTTATACACCCCTCTTCCTATTCTCGAGAATCCTTGGGAATCCATCTCAATGGATTCCATTTCTAGTCTGCCTTCCACCAAGCAAGGAAATGATTGTGTATTTATGGTCATTGATCAATTTTTGAAGATGGCCATCCTCACAGCTTGCAAGAAGAATATCACAGTGGCAGATACTTCCAAGCTCTTCTTTGAATGAGTGTGGGTCCATTTTCGGATACCACATACCATCATCTCCGACCAGGACAACAAGTTCCTCAACACATTTTGGTCGAGTGTCTGGTCACTATTGGACACCAAGCTCACTAAATCCACTTCTTTCTACCCCCAAACCGACGATCAAACATAGGTCATCAATCAGATTATTGTGCACATCCTGCACATGTACAATTCTAAGCATCCACGTACATGGGACGAGAGTCTCCCCTGTGTTCAGCACAGTTACAATAGGGCTCTCCATAGCTCCACCGGTCATAGCTCATTTTAGGTGGGTCTGGGATTCCAACCCTTGGGACCCATTGATGTTGCACTTCCTCTTACCACCACACAAATAGACTCTTCCCATGATCAATATGTGATCGACAAAGCCACTAGATTCATTGAGCGGATTCACCACGTCCTCCAACAGGTCCAGGAGATTTTGCATAAATCCAATGCTAAGTACAAGTAGCACCATGATCAACACATGGTACCACACCAGTTTCAGGTTGGCAACAAATTCTTGTTACATTTGCAGAAGGAGCATCTCACGGGGCCCTATCGAAATTTTCACCCACTTCGCTATGGGCCTTACACTATCACCAAGGTTGTGGGTAGAAATGCTTTTGAGCTCAACACTCCACCCTTCCTTGGCCTGCATCCAGTGTTCAATGTGGACCTCCTTCGGGCATATTTTCCACCATTATTGGAAACCTCCGAGATCGCACAACAAGTGACACCAACAAAGCTCAACCCTAACTGCATGGAACAAGCATCCACTGATTATATAGTGGACAGACAGGTCAAGGGCACTTGCCTGCAAAGGAACCAGCTTTATCGGGTTGTTAAGGCAGGGAAACTCCTACACCAAGGCAAGTGGCTCACCCGGGGCCAAATCCAACAGAATTTTCCTCACCTGATGGGGGAACTCAACACAATGGAGACCATTGCTTCCTAAGGGGGGAGGATTGATCCAGGTGGATATTGGTGGCCACCCACCTATTCCAACTAGCTCCTCTTGTCCGTTTTTTTTCAACACGTTCTTCTGCACTTCTTTGTAATTGTGGGTTCTACACTTATGGGGTTGTCTGAATCCCCACACATCCTCCAGGTGGATACCGGTGGCCTCTCTCCTAATCCAATTGGCTTATTTTGTATGTTTTCATATCAGCACATCTTATTGTACTTTTAGGGCCGTTTTGGGGCCTTAAACATTGTTTTTTTGGCTCACCACGATTAAATTGTAGATGGAGTTAGAATGTGTAGTTCTCTGAAAAACCTTTCCAACTAGCTATCACACGCCTAAAACGGAGGTCGTATGCAAAAGTTATGACCCTGGGAAGTTTATGTACCAACTTACACCAACTTAGCCATAGGGGCCCACATGACTTTTAGTGTTTAACCTTCTAGGGTTAGGTTTTTGGATGTCTAGGATTTTGACATTCATGAGTAATATCAAAAAGGCCTCTCGAGCCTCATTTTAATCCATTCTACTCAGACAGATGCGTGTAGCAACCACATCTCTTCTCAGAGATAGCTACCACCATTCAAGCAAGTGTTTCAGTTTTGCAGTTTTACAGTTTCATCCTATTTCATTATTCAATAGAAGATATTGTTCACTGAATATCTATGTTATTCTTCATATCTCTATGTTTATTGTGTTCAGTTTGTTAATTAGTTTGTTCCTCTCCTAAATCTGGATCATTCCTTGCTTGACCTATAGGTGTGGTACTTTGCAGTTTCATGTACCATATTACTGTGTTGCCTTTAAATTTTGTTTCCAATTGTGCAATCTTTACGGCCTCATCCTGGAAATTCTTCGCAGCCCAAATTGTCTCACATACAAATAGATGTTGTTCTAGGTCCTCTGACCCAACTCCTTGGAACTCAAGAAGCCTCAATGTGTTGTCTAACCCTTCCATGTTGTTTTCTGTAGTACCTCCCCTCGATGATGTTGGTTGACTCTGACTCGACGCACTTCTCCCACTACTCTGGCTACTGCTACTCTGTCTTCCTCCACTAACTATAAGTTGTTAAGTCTTGGGCTGACCCAAGAGGTCATGGGATCAAATCCCATGAGCTCCATAACATTTTTGCCCCCAACCATTAACCAATACCATTGTGCCACGTGGCAGCCCATGACTGGGCCACGTGGCACCCAACCATTTGCCAAACAAATGCCACTTGTCAGTTGTTGGTTGGATACCTGTCATTGACCAGTCACCTTCTATTGGACTGCCACTTGTTGCCACTTGTCTCTTCCATGTCAGCATTGATGTCATGCTGATGTCATCATTTGACTGGACCTGTTGACTTTTTCCCTATTTTGGGAAAATGGTCAGAGTACGATAACTCTCGCATACATCGTCCGTTTGAGAAACTAAATATATGGTCGGAATCGGGAGAACGGACGGATGCAATGGCATTAGTTTCGTCGAATTCTGAGCACTTTCATTTTTGAGCCTTTTTCAGCCTTGTCAGGCTCTTGGATCCGATTATGGATCACACCTCCCCACTAAAGGACCTTTTGGTCCCCAAAAGGTTACTGACCAGTGAACAAGCTCGGGATAGGCCACCCGACTTATCCTCTGTCTTGGAACTCTGTCATGTGCACCTGTCTCATCAAGATCAACTGTAACACAATCATGACAACTGGCAGTATATTGTTAGCCATTTGAACCCTGTTACATCTTACTAAAGCCACTGTCATCCATGTAGACAACATCACTAATGACAACATCAAAAAGACGACTGCAAATGAGCTGATATACTTGAAATATTTGCACGACATTAGCTTATCTTGAAGCAACTTATGATTGATTTTCCATTCAACAATCATTTCTTGTTCTTACTTAAGATCGATTACTTCGTTTGAAACAATTATTGGTTTGTTGCTTGCTTGCACTGCCTTCTTTAATTGTTCCATTATTTGAAGTGTTTTATTTGCCTTAACATGATGAGCATGAACCACATAATCTTGACCTGCTTTGGTTAATTGATATTGATTCTTTGTCCTGTAGAAGATCGCCTTACGATCATATAAGTATGAACTACCTAAGACCATTCCACATTCTCTTAACGGCACTACATAACATGTTACTTCATCCACATACTTAGATGAAATTGCAAATTTGATTGTGCACTGCTTTGTTATGTGCATTTGATGATGATTGCTTATCCATTTAAGTGTGTAAAGCTTATGATGTACTTGTGTTTTTAACCCCAATTGCTTAACCAATTCTTCTGAGATTAGATTAGATTGAGATCCACTGCCGATTAATGTGTCTATCTTAGTGTGTCACATGATTACCCTTACATGAAACAAGTTGCTTCTACAATCAATGCCTTCACCAATTTTACCTATCATACCAACCAATGAGATCTTTGATTCATCACCTGAATCCGATCCCAAGTCTGTGGGTCTTGTTGTCGTTGCCACTGTTTGCATTCCCTTATTTTCCTTGAACCACTTTGGCCTCTTCTCGGGATGCAACTGCCAACATATGTCCTCATCATGACCCTCTTTCTTGCAATGCTTGCAAGAGGGCTTCCCTTCCTTTCTCGCCACTGTATTTGAATTCTTTCCATGCCATTTCCTCTTGTCCTCTTTCCTTGAAGACGATTCCCCTGATACACCTGCTTTCCCTGCTTCAATGTATGTCACTTGAACAGAAACCTCATCAACGTTAGTGGGTCCAAACATGAATACAGTGTTTCTAATTTGCGCAGGTAAACCTCTTATATACTTCATAAGAGTTTCTTGTGTTTGTAAAGGGATATCTAACATCAATGCCATTTTTCGAAAGCCATCAGTATACTCTTGCATTGTTTGTCATTTTCTTAGTTTTAAAGATTGTCATCAAATTAATGATTTTTCTTTATAACCCAAAGGATAGAATTATTTCCTAAGTGCATAAATGAAGCTTTGCCATGATGGAAATACATTACCCACTTGTTGTGTTCCATTTTGCAACTTGCTTTGCCACTAGATGAGAGTTGTACCTGCAAGTCTCAAAGATGCCAACTTGATTTGTGTGGCCTCATCCTTGATCTGTTGCACACTGCAGTAAACCTCCATCTGCCTGACCCAATTGTCAAGTTTATCTGCATTTACTTCACCATCATATATGGGTAACTCAAATTTAACATCAAGTTTTAACAATGGCATTTCATTCTTATGCTTATGAACATGTTTCTTTGCATTAGATTTAGAACTTGAACTTGAAGAAGAAGGAGAAGAAGGACGTGATGATGGAGGTGAAGGAGGAATCTGAGGATGATCCTCTTCCTATTCACTTTTCCCCTTTGAAGATTCACCCAAAACTGTTCTCTTTCGTTCTAAGTAATCCTTGTACAAAACTTTCACCATCTCCGACATAGCAAGGAAAGTTTTCCTGAACTCTTTCTCATCCTGAGAAAGCCCTTCTTCCGATGCCATCTTCTCGCTATGAGAAGCTCTCTTTCTCAATCCAATTAACGGATTCTCTGCAACAAGCTCGCCTTCACCACGCTATAGATTTTCCCTGGTTAACATGCAAAACTCAAATCCAAACGTCAACTAGCTCTGATACCACTTGATCCTGAAAAAGATCTTTTAATGACTGTAGTTGAGTTATAATTGCATGTGTTAATTAACCATTTATGAAGTTGAATGAAAGAGGATGAAGATGAGAGAATATATCACAGCCATAATACATAATACAAATCTGAACTGAAGCAATAAGAACAACAAACCATAACAAGAGAAGTGATAACGGAGTTCGGCACAAAATTGCCTATGTCTCCGGGTCTTTGTCTCAGTGGGGGAGGCTTCTTTATTTCTGTTCAAATCTCAAAAGTACATCGTAGCAGTTCCATTAGGCTACAAGACTGATCTGGTCATATTCTTCCAGATCTCTAGAACCCAGCAAAAGAAACAGCACACAAAACGGATGACTGGAGCTCCCAGAAATGGCTCGCAAGCGTCTGCTCCTCAACAGCTTCGCTTCATAAAAATGACTTTGGCTTGGCTTCCCTTCAGCATAACTCTGCTCTGACTATCCTCCATGGCCTCAAATAGGCCTGGTTTTTATAGATCTGAAGTTGGTTATCATTCCCCAACTTCCTCCCAAAATCTGGGCTCAAAAAGAGTCCAAAATCTCCCAAAAATGACCAAAATCCATTAAATCTGTTGATAAAATCACTGAAAAAATCATTTTCCAATGTAAAAAACCCATTTTTTGGCAAATATCAGGCTAAGCCCCCTAATCTGGGCGCTAGCTCCTGGATCTGGGTGCATGTGCATGTGATCTGGGCCTTAAAAAGGGCGCACTAAGTGGGCTAAGCTCCTTTTAGAGTGCGCCCCCCTGGTCTCATGGGATTTTCCCAAGATCCTTGGGCTGAGCTTATCCTTTGGGCGTGCCCATGAGGAGAGTGCCCTCCTTTGCTGGGTTGTGGTCATGTGTAAGAGTTAAACCATTGGCTAGGGCTTAGCCCCAACCCCCCTTTTTGCCCCTTTTCACTTTATTGCACTTTATTTAAAATAAAGTGAGCTTAGTATTACAAGTACCAAGGGTGCATTGGTAAGGGAGTTTGGCTAAGTCTTGGGCTGACCCAAGAGGTCATGGGATCAAATCCCATGAGCTCCATAAAATTTTTGCCCCCAACCATTAACCAATACCATGGTGCCACGTGGCAGACCATGACTGGGCCACGTGGCACCCAACCATTTGCCAAACAAATGCCACTTGTCAGTTGTTGGTTGGATCCCTGTCACTGACCAGTCACCTTCTGCTGGACTACCACTTGTCACCACTTGTCTCTGCCATGTCAGCATTGTTGATGTCATCATTTGACTGGACCTGTTGACTTTTTCCCTATTTTGGGAAAACGGTCAGAGTACGATAACTCTCGCATACAACGTCCATTTGAGAAAGTAAATATATGGCCAGAATTGGGAGAACGAGACGGACACAATGGCGTTGGTTTTGTCGAATTCTGAGCACTTTCATTTTTGAGCCTTTTTTAGCCCTGTCAGGCTCCTGGATCCGATTCTAGATCATTCCTCCACTGCAGAATACTCCAAACTCATATTCTCCTTCTAATAGACCTTTATCATTTCTTTGCATCCTCAGTCCTTCCCTTCCTTCTTCATTTCTTTCCTCATTATTTCCTACCTTCAGACTATCCCTTGTTCAGCCCCCAGTTACCCTATGTGCACGAAGCCCCTTAGCAGTCAGGTTCCATCGTCATTACACACTTGTCTCACAACAACATCTTTATCCAGGTACCTAATGCTTTCATAAACCTTCCGCGCGGACACTTGAAGAAATCCCTTTCTACAACACTATATGACGGGGTACAATCTACTGCAAATTCCATAATATAACCCCCCGGTATGTTGTTCAACCAGAAATCAACTGTGCAGGAAGTCTTATTACTTACATAATTCAATTGTCTTACCAACTCAGGAGTCCAGTTCCTCGGCACTGTAGCATAGCATCTTCCAGTATTCTCCACTAACCTTTCTAACCATTTGGTTAAGATAATTAGAAATTCGCCAAAGAAAATCTCATGCAGCTCTGTGGACACATACCTTTTCATCCATTGTTCATCGCTCATCTGAGGGTTTCTATTATCTCCTCGGACAAATTTTCTTTCCTTCCTTTCCAGTCATTCAATGATCTCTTTCTTAGTCGGCCTCCAAAACATTCCCTCAATCATAGATTCTAGGTCCCGACAACAGAACCATTTGTTGGCGCGCAGTTGTAGGACCCTATGTTCAAGTTATCTAACCAACAAAACCCTTCAAATATCGACCCTCTCAGCATCACCTACATGTAAGTGAAGTCTCACCCGAGGTATCTACTGGGACTGTAGGAACCAGGTTTCCACAGAGATGAGGGGATGTGAGGTTATCAACAAGTTCATTAATACTTATATACCCTGTGCGCAATATTATGTGTCTCTTATTCCCTGATTAATTGGTAAACTCAATTATACAACACCATTACAACGCAGATTGCAACATCTACCATTCAATAGAACAATCATAATTACTGCGCAAAACTCATAGAACAAACATAGCTAGATATAATCATGCATAAATAGACCATTGATAAACAATCACATAAAAGGACACATTCAGACATAGAATATAACATGGTTCACCCAATCCTTGGGCTACATCCACAACGATTGGCTTCTTTTCTATTCTTCGTGCAATTCATCTCAGGCTTGTGCACTACACTATAATAGATACATCATGATATCATTCCCCATACTGCCTAGCCACTCTGCAGTGCAAACCTCTCTGTATAAAACCTCACCTCAAACTTCAGACATAGACTCTCTTTCATTCTCAGTCTATTAGCTCATCAGCAACAACCTATTCTTCCCCGACCTATTACATATTTATAAACAGAGTTTAGGGCTCAAAACCCTATGAAAACTCATTATGACTCATTACAACTCATGATAACACACAGTTTGTGTGTTATTTTCCTAACTTTGCGCCTGCATGCTGCTTTTCCTTCCTTTTCGCCTGCATGCAGATTTTCCTTCCTTTATTTCCCTGCTTTATTTCCTTGTGTGCTGCCAAATGTGTGCTTGTTAGGCACAGGCCCAGTTCAGGAGAAAAGCACGACGTGGGAGAAATACAACTAGAAGGAGAAGTAGCACGTGTAAGGCAAATGTGCATGCAAGAGAAGCAGCATGTGCAAGACAGACGCACATGCAGAAGAGGAAAGCATGCGACACGCACATCCAAGAAGACCTAGCCATGATAGGGTTAGGTTTTTGGTAAGAGAATGTAATGGATGGTAAGCCAGAAACAGGTATAAGTAGGTACATAGGAGGTCGAGGTCGGAGTTAGTTGTTCGTATGGGAAGATGGTTCCTCTTTGGTTGATTATTGTTACTATGTCATGAGAGGCGAGTATGATTGTAAGTCCGATCTGCGTTGTAAGTTGTTGAGATGAAAAGAGGAAATAAGGGTATATCTTGAGGGTTAGATCACAGGTTGAGGAGCCTGGTGTTATCTAGTCCGCCTCATTGTAGATCTCGACCCACTGATGGGGAATTGTAATGCACAAGGTGTTGTAGTTTTGGAAACACTATAATAAAAGAGCAGAGCAGCCAAATCTTTGTGGACATAGCCTAGGAAGGATGAACCACGGTAGATCACGTGTTATGTGATTGAATATTGTGTATTTCATTTACTGTCAATGAATAGATGTTAGACAAATGCGTGAATGAATAGTTAGATCTGTTATTGTGCATGCATGAATAAGAATGAAAGGGTATTCAATATAAGTTGAATTTTAAGATAACTAATGAAGATCACAGAGTTTAATCCTAGATTCCCACTCATTCCCCGGTTGCAAGCAATTAAGCGTTGCAACTACCCATAAGAACTATCTCGGGTGAGACTGCACAGTGCATTGTGTACTACGTTGCCTTCTGGTTTACCAGAGGGGCCGATAGTTTTAGAGGGGTTTTGTTGGAAACCATAATGGACCTGAACTTGGGTCAGCCCAAGAATGGTAGCAAGGATGAAATAACCAACAACACTTATTGCGCACTTCGATCTTGGATGCGCCTTTACTATGCACTTCGATACTGGATGTGCCTTTACTGCGCACTCTAATCATGTCTCCACTTCTTTCCTCTGCTACTACGCAGCTCCTCAACCCTTGGGATATTTCTCAGCATTGCATCCAAAATTCATGTCCAACATGTACCCACACCTGTTCGAATAAGAGCTTGGCAATGGCCTCTGCTATGATATTCTTCTTGCACAATATTAGGATGGCTATCTTAGAAAACCGATCAACCACCACAAAAACATAGTCATTTCCCTGCTTGGTTGAAGGAAGGCCCAACATGTAGTCCATCAGGATGGATTCCCATGGCCTGTTGGGAGTAGGCAAAGGGGTGTACAGGCCTTGATTCTTAGTGGTTGGTTTTGCAATGGCACAAGAAGTGCATGACCTCATATACTTTTTGATGTCCTAGTGCAGTTTCAGCCAATAGAAATGCTTTTGTAGTACTGCCACAATCTTTTCCATGCCAAAATGTCCTGCCATCCGACTGTATGAGATTCCTAAATTAGCTTCGCATGATCGCTTGAAGGAACACATAGGTGGCCCAAATGGCATAACAGTCCATCATGAAGATGAAATTCAGTGGTAGTGAAGGCATATGGTAAGTGGTAGTGAAGTCAAGATTGCTCTTGTAGAGTTGGGGAAACTAGGATGCCTCATGGCCACATGAGTGGAGCACCATCGTTAAGGATGCAACTGGACTTCGATTAAGGTAGTCAGTGACACAATTGGTGCTCCATGTCTTATATTTGAGGTTGATATGGAACTACTGCAAGTATGTGGACCACTTTTGATGGTGGTCGTTCTGCAATTTCCCTTATGTTTGCATGAACTGCAGAGGCTTGTGATCAATGTGGATGACTGTCTCTTTCTCAAGAATGTAATGCTTCCATTATCGTCAAGCTTGTACAATGGAATACATTTATTTGTCATATATGGGGTACTTATGGATGACATATGATAGTGTCTCACTTGATATGCCACTAGATGACTATGTTGAGAGAGAACTACGCCCATGACATAGTCTGAGGCATCGGTCTCAATCTCAAAAGGTTGTTGCAGATCAGGTAAGGAGAGTATTGGAGCTGAGCACAAGTGATTTTTCAAATCATCGAACGCTTGTTGTTGTGACTTCCCCCACACGAACTTTGCCTTGCCATCACCCTTGGTCACTTGGATGAGGGCCCATGCAATATGGGAGAATCCCAACATGAACCTGTGATAGAATTTGGCAAGTCCTAAGAAACTTCAGAGCTCGGTTAGTGTGGTTGGAGATGGCCAGTCACGAGTGACTTGGATCTTGGTTGGATCCACATGCACAACATGTTCATCAACAATGTAGCCTAGGTATTGGACCTTGTTCACGCCGAAGGAGTATTTTTCCAAGTTAACATATAGCTTGTGTTGTCACAGAGTGTGAAGGACCTATTGAATATGCTACAAGTGTTTTGCCTAATTCTTGTTGAAGATGAGGATATCATCCAAATATACCACCACAAAAAAATTGGTGAAAGGCTGCAATATATCGTCCATCAATATCATGAAAGTTGTTGGAGAATTTGTCAAACCAAAAGGCATGACTATCCATTCAAAAATACCTTCTTTGGACTTGAAAGCAATCTTCCATACATCAGTCTGTTCTATTGGGACTTGGTGGTAGCCATACTTTAGGTCAATCTTACTGGAAAACTTGGATACTTTGAGCTAGTCAAGAAGGTCATCAATTCGAGGAATTGAGTACCGGTTCCTTACTGTGATTTTTTTTAGGGCCATGTAATCAATGAAGAGTCACCAAGTCCTATATTTCTTCTACATGAGTACAATTAGGCTCCCGTGGGGTGAGGAGTTGGGTCGAATGTGCCCCTTTTGAAGCAACTCTTGGATATGTCGCTTGATTTTCCCATTTTCCATCAGAGAGCGATGATAGACTAGCCCATTGGGTAGAGGTGCATCGAGGGTTAGATTGATTAAATGCTTGACCTAACAGTGCAGCGGTACCCCGGTGGGTGAGGAGAAGATGTCTTTGTATTCTTCCATGATCTTGTTCACCGGCTTCTGCTGCATGGAGAGGCCCTTTGCAGGGGCCATGGATGTGGTTGCGGCCTTTTGTTCACTTTGAAAATGAATCATGAAGAAGACAAACTTCTTGGTCTGGGAGATGACCTTCCTACATTACTTAGCAGAGATCAAAAAAATGGCAGTAGGAGAAGCTACCTTTGGTATCCTATACAATTGTCTACCCAAAGTAATAATAACACTGCGAGGTCTAGACTCATATACAACATGTTATTTCCATAAGTATCGCTAGCATAAAATAACATCACAAACTTCAAGTGGGGAAATATCACACAATATCTCATCCTTGAAGGGCTTGATGTCGTAGGGTAGACGACACTGTTGGTTGATGTAGAGATCTCTTCCTTGGCAGAGCCACCCGATGGTGTAGGGTTTCGGGTGTGGTGTCATCGGCAAGTTTGACCACTTGACGACCTCTGCTAAGATCAGGTTCTTTTGACTTCGACTATCGACAATGAAATGCAGTAGAGCCCCCTTCACCCACATTTGTGAGTGAAAAAGACGTTAACCTTCCTTCGGTTCTTCTGGTTCACTTGGTTGGACCTTGGTGGTAGCGACAGTGGCACTCAATTTTATATCAATGATTTGCTTCCCCTTGTCTAAATCTGATTCAAAGTTGGAACATGCCTCTGACTTTGAGGCTTTCATCTCAACCACCAATGACTGCTTCGAGTGACATTCAACGGTGTTATGCCAAGGGATTTTATGGGATTCACACCACTTCCCAGTGTCTTTCTTCATCTTCTCATTACCCTTCTTTGTTTGCGGCTTGGACTGGTTGTCCTGAGGGGGTCCATCCTTGCTTTGTCCTTTTTTCTATGGGTTGGAGCTGCCTTTGCTCTGCTTATACTGTGAGGAATTTGTAGAACCAAACTCCCGCTTCTTTTGTTTAATTTTTTTCTCAATTTTGATAGCATATCAATAAGTCTTTTCCAATGATGAGACGTCTAAAAAATCCATTTTTGTTTGGATGTATCTATGCAGATAGCCGCGATATTTGAGCACCAAATTTCGTTTGGAGTCTTTGATACCCAACTTGGTGCACAACGTATGGAAGATGTTTGTGAACTCTGGTATTGTCTGGTCCCTTTCCTCTCGTTGTGTGGTCCATTTCATATAATGGTCATTGTAGCTTCCAACAGGGTTGTATTGTTCCTTAATAACATCCATGAAAGAATCCCAAGTGGGTGGGACCGAAAATATTGCAGATTCCTCAGTGGCCTTTTTCTCATAGTAAGTCTCTCACCAATCCTTGACATGGGGGACAACCTTAAGGAGTGAAAAGGTAATCTTTTTCTCTATTAGAAAAATTGTAGACCGAAAAATACCCTTCTAGTAGATTCAACCATAATTTATCTACATCATTTGCATCTATCTAGCCTTCAAATAAGGGGATATCAAAATTGACTTGTACCTTGAAGGGGGTAGCGCCTCCAAAGTCGTCGCTTGATGGAAATGTGTTGCATGTTGGTAGTCATCGAAGGATCTATGCAAAGTTATCCATCAACTTGTTCATTTGTTGTGCAAGGGATTCCTTGAGAAATAGTTTAAAAGGATCTCTTGCTCCATCATCCCACTTTTCTTCTTCCATGGGAGGTCATCGTGATCGACAGGGACGGTCTTTCAAGGGCTCAACTACTTCGAGTCCCAACTCCTTGTACCCTAAACTCGTCGGGGACATGCATAGAGAAACAAATAAAAAGCAGACCGCTTTGATACCACTGATCCAGATTTATAAATGGAACAAACTGAAATAGGTATGTATAGAAAAGAAACACATAGAGATACAAAAAAACTATACTTCTATTATTAAAGAGAACTTGTTGAAACTGTAAAAATGCAGAATGAAACAAACTTGCTCGAATCGTGGAACCTTATCTCTGAAAAGAGATGTGATGGCTATGCTCATTTGAAAGAAGATGCATACAATGAGTTCTAAATGTCATTTTAACATAAAACATAAATGAGAAAACCCTAAACATCGAAAACCCTAACCCCAGGAGATGAAATGCCAAAAGGTTTGTGGGCCCCGGTGGGGGTAGTTGATACATCAACTTCCTGAGGGTGAACTTTTGCATATGATATTTGTTTGGGGCGATCAATACACCGTTGGAAAGGTATAGCCGAGGAGTACATATTTCATTTGGCCTAGCATTTTTCATTAAAAATAGGATAGGCATTGTCGAGCCCAAAAAACATCGTTTAGGGCCTTAAAATAGCCCCAGAAGTTTGTGACCCAAAAAGCTGTAAAAAAACTAACCAAATGGAAACTTTTCTTTGAGCCAATGGAATAGGTGGGTGGCCATCGATATCCACCTGGATCATGCTTGGGACCATTACTGTTTGAGATGTGTTGCAAAATTCATTTGCTGAAAAGTTCATCCCAAGAATACACCCATATGCCCTTATGGTTATTTCAATGTTATTTCCCACCCACCCTCTCCCATATGGGCTCAAGATAATGAAGATTTAAGCTCTTCATATACTCCATATGAGGATCTTTCGAGAAACAATTTTGAAAGTGAAATTGAAGAGTCTCCACCAAATGCACACTAAGATTTCAATCAACACGTTCATGAGGAAAATGTTTCAAAATGGTTGCAATGGTTGCATATCGATGATGAAAATTCACAAGAACATTTGCAGCAAGAAGAATTAGTGGAATCTTGAGAACAATGATGGAAAAGATTGTCATTGCATGAAGGAAGAATGCTTCCAAGACATTGTCGATGAATCAAGAATCTTGGACATGGTTGGGAATAAAGATAAATATAAGAATATTTTCAAATGGTAAACTTCTCATCTGAACAAATATTGCAACACTCATGAACAATCAAGAGTTTATTTTATTGAATCATGGTTTCAAAGCATTGTTTGCCAAGCAATGAAATCAAATTTTGGTCGTGTCTAGCTCAGTTTTATTTCAATACATTTTGGGTGTGCTCTTGACTCTTTGATAGAAGCCCTGATATGTTCCCCAATTCTGGAATTCATTCCACAGATTAGATGGATGTTTGAATGGCTCAATTGGAAATCTACTTACACTTGAAAAGTGTCGCTCTCCTCCAAATAGGTTAGGGTAGGTAGATATTCTTTGTATGTCTTTAGTCCAAGTTTTGCATGATAAAGTAGTTGTGATATAGAGATAGTATTTGAAGATGACTCCATAGCCCAATGGAGAAGGTAGTTGGTCAGATTTTGGTGTTCTCAACAACCCATAAGGGGTCATTGTCCCACAGTTGGATCCAGTTGTTGATCATAAATTCGATCACCTCAATCTTTCGCTCTTTGGAATTAAAAAAAAAATTATATCAAGAAGAAGGAATTTGTGCATTCTCATCATCTCATGGTGTAGCCCTCAGTCTCATCTTTGTCAAGCATTTTGCAGAATCAAAATCAGAGTCTGTATGCCCAAGATACTCATAATTTTTTCCAGAAGTCCGAGAGAGAGATTGCAAGAAGAACTTCGAAGAATTAAAAATTTTCTAAGTGTTGTGTCCCTCTTCCCCTCTCCTCTCCTCTTCTTTCAAGTGCAACACTTAGTATTTTTTAGCTTACACTTCCCTCTCCTTTCTCCTCTCTTCTCATACTTAATCATTTTAAGACTTTCCATATCCTCTCCATCATTTTAACACTTTCCATCTTGTCCATGTCTCCATACTTAACCATTTTTCTACCTTTCAATCCTTCCATCGTGCCTTCATAAATAAACATATTTCAAACCATATATGTCAATCTGCCTCAAAGAATATTGACCACAGAATGAAATCATAATGAATAACATAACACATCTGGGCATCTAAAAAAACATAATTATCATTTCAAAACAAAGCCCATTATCAAAGCTCAAATTCAAACCTCATGCATAAATGAATAACTCTTTAATACCCAACACCAAAACATGAATCTAAAGACATGCATGATAGTGATATCATTTTCGAACCTAGTATTAATCTTTTCCAAAAATCAAAGTCCAAAAACCCATTTGGCAAATATCAATTCTCATTTCTGACTCTTTCTAGACTCTATCATTATTATAAGACTGCGAGCAAAATCAAAAAAGCTAGAAGTCAAACCCATCATTGCTAATCCAAAAAGCATGAAGACTTGACATAATTTTCAAAAATCAACCAAGGAGCAATTCCATATTGTTATTGGTTCAAAACCCAGCTCAACCAAACACTAAAATTCTCTGTTGGCGGGAATACTTCAGCAACCATATTTATGTCAACCAAACTGAGTTGAAAAGACCATATTCAAACCAAAATATCACTTATTTCAAACTGTAATATTATACAATGAATATAAATACCTCAAAAACTAAAACCCGGGTCGTTATTTCCATAATCTCAAATGGGTTATTTCCCAGAAAATTAAACTGACAATTTCTATAATGAACAGTGGAAAGTGAATGCATGGAGTTCGAAAAGATTGACTATAGAGATTTTATTTGGTGAAAATCCTTTCGATGATTATTAATTAGAATAAAGAACCATGACAGGAGAAGCATGCCCACAACCACTCCAAACATAGCCATAAACAAATTACACTGTGAAAAACGCATGGAAGAGATGTAAATGAAATGAAATGAAAGTATTTTTAACGTCCACGAGGCTAAAAATAGCCTATGGGACAGATTGCTTTTCCATCTGGCTTTTGCATTCGGCCCTTTTCTTGTGAAGTTTTACAATAATTGCTCCCAGCTTCTCAACAAACTCTTCGCTGAATAGATTATCCCAGGAATTAGCT
>JASDQU010435828.1:57813-90527 GCA_032191745.1 Picea mariana
TATCTCTTTACTCTTTGTAGGACACATGCTCAAGCAAATGCCCCATTTGCTAAGCCATTTGTTATTTTGCTGCATCCAAGTCTTCTTTCTTTTGCACAATCTGTCACTAAACACAACCTTAGGCCATCTTGCCTCTTCCATTTGCTCAATTTTTTTCAAATACCTTATGACTCGTTCCATAGCAATTGCTTCAATAGGGGCAGCCCCTGTTTCACTCAACAAGATAGCTTAAGGAACTGCACTTTTAATTTTGAATTTGTTTGTAATCAACTGCTTCTGAATTTTCTCAATTTGCTTCCACTGCATATCGGTTGTGCTACTGGCCCATAGTTCACAACCATAGAGGATCACCGGAATCACTAGAAGCCCAAAAAGAGTTAGAGTGTATTAACGAGTTGGTGTTTGCATACCTATGGTTGAGCGCTTAAATACCAGTTTTGGAAAGGTGCAAATGGTTACCAGAAACCACCAAGGCTGAGCTTCCTTACACCAAACATGAACTGCAACTCTTCAAATAGTCATGGAATGAAATGAATAACACAAAAGCCAAAAGTAGTATACGCGGGATGGTGGTGTTAATGCCCTTGTCCTTGCAAATTAAATGCATGGAAGACCATCACATCAAGCCCAAATCTGTATGCATACAACCCTTGCCACATCACACTTCAACCTTCCATCAATGCTACAACAACCTACCACAGGCCGGATCTAATGCCAGGTATGCAACATACCACGTGCCATATCAACCCTTTGATCATGCCTATCATTTGTTGTTGCTTCTCATTATGGCTTGCATAAATTGCTAGGATTTAAATAATTCACACATCATAAACCCAACCCACAATATATTATTTGAAGCTCGGATTAAAAGCTAGGTTTGTTTGATGCCATACAATGCACATATGCCATAACCATATATAATCAATGACCTCAAAACCATTTTATCAACTTAAGTGTCATAAAATTAAATCGATCAAACTTATAAGGTTTGTTGCCATGTATATATAACCCCATTGCTCATATATTGATGTTTGAAACACATTGCATTTCATAATATAGCTTGTTATTATATAAACTCAAGTGCTTCAACCCTTTAAACATGATATATCGTAACATTTGTAGCAAGGAGACCTTTAATATAAAAAAATTGCTCTTGTGTTTCATTTTCATGCAAATAAATGATCTCAACCCTCATATGCAATCAAGAGTAGTGTAATCCCTATGATTCTTTCATTTCACAAGTCATCAAGTTAAAGGTGTACTACAATTATGATCCAAGTGGATATTGGTGGCCACCCACCTATTCCAACTGGCTCCTCTTGATAGTTTTAGTTCAACACGTTCTTCTGTACTTCTTTGTAATTGTTGGTTCTACACTTTTAGGGTTGTTTGAAGCCCTACATATCTTCGAGGTGGAGATTGGTGGCCACCCACCTAATCCAACTGGCTTATTTTGGAAGTTTTCATGTAAGTACATCTTTTTGTACTTCCAGGGTCATTTTGGGACCCTAAACAATGTTTTGTTGGCTTGCCACAATCAAACTATAGACGGAGTCAAAGTTTGATGGTATAATGTGTAATTCTCGAAAATACATTTCCAACAGGCTATCACGCACCTAAAACGGAGGTTGTATGCAAAAGTTATGACCCTAGGAAGTTGAGGTACCAACTTATCCATCGGGGCCCACATAACTTTTGGCGTTTCATCTCCTAGGGTTAGGTTTTTGGATGTCTAGGGTTTTGGAATTCATGAGTAATGTTAAAAAGGCCTCTGGAGCCTCATTGTAATCATTCTTGTCAGACAGATGCACGTAGTATCCACATCTCTTCTCAGAGATAGCTACCACCATTCGAGCAAGTTGTTTCAGTTCTGCAGTTTTACAATTTCAACCTATTTTATTTATTCAATAAAAGTTATTGTTCACTGGATATATGTTGTTGTTCTCTGTATCCATGTGTTATTGTATTCAGTCTGTTATTCATTTCATTCTGCTCATAAATCCATATCAGTGGTATTAGAGCGGTATGCTCTTCATTTATTTTTCTCCGTGCATGTCCCCGACAAGATCTGGATACAATAAGTTGGGACTCGAACCAGTCAAGCCTTTTCTAGATCGGTCGCACCAAGCCCTACAACAACCCATGGGGGACAAAAAGAAAGATGATGGAGCATGAAAACCTTTTAAAAAGTTTCTCGAGGAAGCCCTTGCACGAAAAAGGAACATAATGATGGACAACTTTTCATAGATCCTTCGGCAACTTCCCACGGGAGACGCATCTTCATCAAGCGGCCATGCAACCCCCTTCAAAGTGCAGGTAAATTTTGATATTCCATTATTTGAAGAACTGGTATATGTGGGTGTTGTAGATAAATGGTTGAATCTCCTCGAAGGGTATTTTTCGGTCCACAATTTTTCTGATCGGGAAAATATTACTTTTGCACTCCTCAAGCTCGTCCCCCATGTTAAGGACTGGTAGGATACTTACTGTAAGAAAAGGGCCATAGAGGAATCTGCAATATTTGTGGTCGCCCTCACTTGGGATTCCTTCAGGGATGCCATTAAAGAACAATACTATCATGTTGGAAGATACGAGGACCAATACACAAGATGGACCACCCTGCGTCAGGAAAGGGACCAGATACTACTAGATTTCACCAATATTTTCCATACCCTGTGCACCAAATTGGGTATCAAAGACTTTGAATGACATTGGTGCTCAAATACCGTGGTTGTCTGCATAGATACATTCAAACATAAATGGAGCTTTTGGACATTGCATCATTGGGTACGACTTATAGATATGTTGTCAAGATCGAGCAGAAATTTAAGCAGAAGAGGCGATAGTTTGGATCTACAAACTCCTCATAGTCGAAGAAGAGAAAAGGTGGCCCCAAACCACAAAACAAGGGACATAGAAAATATGGCCACTCTAAGAACAACCAGTCCAAGCTACAACACAAGAAGGGGAACGAGAATTCGAAGGACATGGGAAAATGGTGTGAATACCATAAAATCCCTTGGCACAACACGGAAGACTGTCGCTCCAAGCAGTTACGGGTGGTCGAAATGAAAGTTTCCAAGTCAGAGGAAGATTCTAACTATGAATGAAATCCAGAAGGAGGGAAGTAGATTATTGATGGCGAAGCTAGTGCCATGGTCGCTACCACCAAATTCCAGCCAAGCGAACCAGAAGAACCAGAGGAAGGGGAACACCTCTTTCACTCACAGATGTGGGTAAAGGGGGCTCCGCTTCATTTCATTGTCGATAGCGACAGTCAGAATAAACTGATCTCAGCAGAGATGATCAAGCAACTGGACCTGTCGATGACACCGCACCCACAACCCTACACCATCAGCTGGCTTCACCAAGGAAGAGATTTTCGCATCGGCCAACAATGTTGTCTGCCCTACGACATCAATCCCTTCAAAGACGAGGTATTGTGTGATATTTATCCCCTTGAAGTTTGTGATGTTATTTTAGGGCATCCATATTTACGGAAGCGACATGTTGTGTATGAGTCTACACCCTACATTGTTATTATTACTTTGGGTAGACAATTGTACAGGATAACAGAGGTAGAGTCACCTACCGCTATTTCTTTAATCTCTGCTAAAAAATGCAGTAAGGTCATTTCACAGATCAGGAAGTTCGTCTTCTTTGTGATCCATGCCCACAGTAAGCAGAAGGTCACTGCCACATCTATGGCCTCTACATAGAGCCTCTCTTTGCAGCAGAAGCAAGTGGACAGGATCGTGGAAGAGTACAGAGACATATTCTCCTCATCGACTGGGGTACCGATGCAGTGCCAAGTCAAGCATCCAATTTATCTAACCCCTGATGCACCTTTGCCTAATGGACCAGTCTACCACCACTCACTAATGGAAAATGACGAAATCAAGCGTCACATCTAAGAGTTGCTTCAAAAGGGGCACATCAGACCCATCTCCTCCCCTTGCGGAAGCTTGATTGTACTAGTGCAGAAGAAAGACGAGACCTGACGACTCTGCATTGATTACAAAGCATTGAAAAAAATCACAGTCAAGAACCGATACCCAATTCCCCAAATTGATGACCTTCTTCACCAACTCAAGGGGGGTAAAGTTCTTCAACAATATTGACCTAAAGTTTGACTACCTCCAGGTTCCCATTGAACCAACTGATGTATGGGAGCCAACTTTCAAATATAAAGAAGATCTCTTTGAATGCTTCGTCATGCCCTTTGGCTTAACAAATGCACCAACCACTTTCATGAAGTTTATGGATGATGTATTGAGACCCTTCACCAACTATTTTGTGGTGGTATATATGGATGACATCCTCATCTTCAACAGAACTTGGGAGGAGCACATTCAGCATATTCAACAGGTTTTGAGCACTTTGCGACAGCACAAGCTATATGCCAACTTGGAAAAATGCTCCTTTGGAATGAACAAGGTCCAATACTTTGGCTACATTGTTGATGAGCATAGGGCACATGTGGATCCAGCTAAGATCCAAGTCATCCATGACTGGCCAGCCCCGACCACACTAACCGAGCTTCATAGCTTCTTGGGACTTGCCAACTTCTACTTACGGTTCTTGTTGGGATTATCCAATATTGCATGGGCCTTCAGCCAAGTGACTAAGGGCGGTGACAAGGAAAAGTTCCCGTGGGGGAAGGAACAACAACGAGCATTTGATGATCTGAAGCATTGCTTGTGCTCAGCTCCAGTACTCTCCTTGATCGATCTGCAACAACCGTTCGATATTGAGACTGATGCATCCGACTATGTTGTAGGCGCAATTCTCACTCAACACGGTCATCTGATAGCATACCATAGTGAGACACTCTCATATACTATCCAGAAATACCCCACCTATGACAAGGAAATGTATTCCATTGTACAAGTCTGTCATCAATGGAAACATTACATTCTAGGAAAGGAGACAATCATCCACATTGATCACAAGCCTCTCCAGTTCATACAAACACAGGGAAAGTTGTAGAACGAACACCATTAGAAGTGATCCGCTTACCTGCAACAGTTCCATCTCAACATCAAGCATAAGATAGGGAGCATAAATCGTGTCATTGACTGCCTCAATTGACCTCCCGTGGCGACACTCACCACCGTGCTCTATTCCTGAGGGCATGAGGCATCTGAGTGGCCCCTACTTTATCAACAATATTTGGACTTCACCACCACCTATTAGCTCTTGGGTACAGTTGCGAATGTCATCGATTTTCACATTTAAGAAGGATTGTTATGCCATTTGAGCCATCTCTTTGTTCCTGCAAGCGAGCATGCAAAGTTGATTTGGGAGGCTCACTACAGTCGCATGGCAGGACATTTTGGTGTGAATGAAATTGTGGTCGTTCTATAGAAACATTTTTATTGGCCAAAAATTTGACAGGACGTCAACAGGTATATCAGATCTTGCACTGCATGTGCCATTTCCAAGCCAGCCATCAAGAAGAAAGGCTTATACACCCCTCTTCCTACTCCCAAGAGGCCTTGGGAATCCATATCGATGGATTACATGTTTGGCCTTCCATCTACCAAGCAAAGCAATGATTGTGTATTTGTGGTGATTGATTGGTTTTCAAAGATGGCCATTCTCACAGCCTCCAAGAAGAGCATCAGAGTGGCAGATATTGCCAAGCTCTTCTTCGAACGGGTGTGGGTTCATTTTGGGATACCGCAAACCATCACCTCAAATCGGGACATCTGGTTCCTCAACAGATTTTGGTCAAGTCTTTGGTCACTGTTGGACACCAAGCTCACTAAATCCACTACTTTCCACCCCCAAATCAATGGCTAGACAGAGGTTGTCAATTGGATGATTGTGCACATCCTGCGCATGTACAACTCTAGGAATCTGCATACATGGGATGGGAGTCTTCCCGTCTTTCCTATGTTCAACACAGCTATAGCAGGGCTCTCCATAGCTCCACCAACCATAGCCCATTTCAGGTGGGACTGGGATTCCAACCCTTGGGTCCCATTGATGTTGCACTACCTCTTGCAACCACACAGGAAGAATATTCCCATGTTCAATCTGAGGCCAACAAAGCCACCATATTCATTGAGCAGATTCAGCACATCCGCCAACAGGTCCATGAGATTTTGCAGAAAGACAATTCTAAGTACACACAACGCCATGATCAACACTGAGTACCGCACTAGTTTCAGGTGGGAGACAAAGTCTAGTTACATTTGCAGAAAGAGCGCTTTACAGGGCCCCATTGGAAGCTTTGTCCACTTCGCTATGGGCCTTACACTATCACCAAGGTTGTGGGTAGCAATGCTTTTGAGCTCAACACTCCACCCTTCCTTGGATTGCACCCAGTGTTCAATGTGGACCTCCTTCGGCCATATTTTTCACCATTATTAGACACCTTAGAGATTGCAGAACAATTGACACCAACAAATATCAACCCTAACTGGATGGAACAGACATCCATTGATCATATAGTGGACACACAGGTCAAGGGCACTCGTCAACAGAGGATCCAACTTTATCGGGTTATCAAGGAAAGACAACTCCTACACCAAGGCAAGTGGCTCACCCAGGGAAAAATTAATAAAAAAAAATTTCACCTAATGGGGGAACTCAACACAATGGATACCATTACTTCCTAAGGGGGGAGGACTGATCCAGGTGGATATTGGTGGCCACCCACCTATTCCGAATGGCTCCTCTTAATAGTTTTAATTCAACACGTTCTTCTGTACTTATTTTTAATTGTGGTTTATACACTTCTGGGGATGTCTGAATCCCTACACATCTTCTAGGTGGAGATTGGTGGCAACCCACCTAATCCAACTGGCTTATTTTGGAAGTTTTCATGTTAGTACATCTTTTTGTACTTCCAGGGCCGTTTTGGGGCCCCAAACAATGTTTTTTTGGACTGCCACAGTCAAACTGTAGACAAAGTTAGAGTTTGATGGAATAATGTGTATTTCTCAAAAAGACCTTTCCAATGGGCTATCATGCCCCTAAAACAGAGGTCGTATGCAAAAGTTATGACCCCGGGAAGTTGAGGTACCAACTTACCCATCAAGGCCCACATAACTTTTGGCGTTTCATCTCCTAGGGTTAGGTTTTTCGATGTCTAGGGTTTTGGCATTCATGAGTAATGTTAAAAAGGCATCTGGAGCCTCATTATAATAATTTTGTTCAGACAGATGGGCATAGTAGCCACATCTCTTCTCAGAGATAGCTACCACCATTCGAGCAAGTTGTTTCAGTTTTGCAGTTTCAACCTATTTTATTTATTCAATAGAAGTTATTGTTCACTGGATATCTGTTGTTGTTCTCTGTATCTCGGTGTTATTGTATTCAATCTGTTATTCATTTTGTTCTGCTCATAAATCCGGATCAAATTATCATGTTATGCAGAATATTGGAGTATTTCAACCAATGATAAAAACCATTATACCTTTGAATCTTCATGAATCGAGGAAACAAGTATGTATTCATCATCAATGAATAATTGAAAATAGTCATCCATGGGTTTTCTCTTAAAAGG
This sequence comes from Picea mariana, assembly GCA_032191745.1. Lineage (NCBI taxonomy): Eukaryota > Viridiplantae > Streptophyta > Pinopsida > Pinales > Pinaceae > Picea > Picea mariana. The sequence continues at coordinate 65,330 of JASDQU010435828.1, forward strand.
GGGCGCCACCTACTAATTGTATATAATTGTAGTTTTTAAGTATGCCTTGCAATCATTTGTAGGCTATTATAACTAGTGGCGAGATTTCGAGTCAACAGAGGACATTAATGAAAAATTCTTTATAGAACGAATATGTTAAGTTATCTGTACGATAGATAATTGATCAAAGGCTGCCATAAAGTTTGTGATTGATCATGTTTGGTGTAACCTTGTAAGTCTCCCCAAATAGTGAGTATCTTTCTTGAAACGTGCATAGACAACTTTAAAAAACTGACTCCAAGCGATATAGATTGCATATATTTTTTTATGCTTTTCCCACCATTGTCATCATTCCAAATCTAAATACAAGACCTCCACCTTGAGTTTCATCATGTCATCAGTAATGCCCTGGAGGGCGAAGTAATGTTGCATCTAGGTGATCCATCCAAGATGGGTCAAAACCATCAAACGTGTTCAGGTCCACCTTAGGGGAACGATGGTATATGTTATTATTAATTGATCTATTGTTGTGCATACCTAATGAAGGTTTTGGGTGGTTAAATAGTCTCGAGTGAGAATATTATTCCCGGTGTGACTCAATGTGTTGTGGAGTCTACTAGTTTTCTTTTGGTATGCCCCGATTTTGCATATCTGTCAACATCTTTTGAAGTCATTGAACTTCTCATCTTGCTTCTTATCCAATGTCCTATTGAACCCATTTATTTCATCATGAATTTTCTTAAGTTGTTCTTCCACATTGTTTAACCTGCCTATAGTAGAGTGGTTGTTCATGTTATTTGGAGAAGTATGAGGTGGTTTACAGGTACCCTTCATGGGTGAGTTCATTGAAGCAGGTTACTGTGTCATGGGGACAAGGGAGTGTCAGGTTCTAGAGCTCTCTGATATACGTGTAAGGTCCAACAATAGTACTCCACCCACTATCTTAGAGCACTGAATAAAGAGGCTCAACCGTGCCCTCAATGGAACTACTCGACTACCTAGGCACTAAAGAGCGATCTCCTTGAGTGTTGTTCTCGGTGTACTATAGAAACAATATGGTTGATTGGTTTATCTAAGGTTGGTTTCAGGTGTACCTAGGTTACTTCCTATATACCCAAGGGTACGTGAAAGTGAGATTTTCCATACGTGTGTTGTTTGATGCGGTACTACTTGAAGGGGTACCAACAAGGGTTACAAAGGTTTCCAACAGTTTTATTACACTTGTATTTACTGTGTGTATTCTTCCGCTACCACAATTTTACCCGTTAAAAAACAAATCATTGTGTTATTCAAAGACGTCGAAACACATCTGTAAAAAAAATTAAAAATTATGAGCTTGTTAGTGCGAGAAAAAGCTCTTAGTATCACCAAAAAATAACTTGTGTAAGGTAGGGCTTGATGCTGAAAATGCAAAATGATCACAACTTTAGTTACACTTATATGATTGGCTATTATAACCCCAATTATGAAATTCCACAACTATTCTATACCTAATCGCACTAGTTTGACTAAAATCTTTGCACTCTATCAAAAGATATTCAATCTGTGAAATTCTGGAATGTCATCAGAAAAAACCCTAAAAATTGTAGATTTTGAATCGACGATATGTTTACTTTTCGAACTCCGTTTTGGATGATTCTTTTTTTGAAATTGGGTATTTTTTCGAGAGGAATTCATTTATTAGGTTTGATTTTCCAATTTTTTCACAATTGTTTTTCAAAAATCGACCTGAATGCTGCCATCCTCCTTTTTCCATAAAAAAATTGCAAAAAGAGAAAAACATTATTCCACTTTGTGCCCAAAAATTCTCCCACTTCGTGCCCAAGAAAGAGATTTGATACCACTTGTAGTGTAATTAACCCAAAAATTTAGAGAAATCACATGAAATGTAGTGCGAAACCTGAGGACATGAGAGAAAAGGGAGATAAGAATAGAGAGTTATGTTCACTTGCCTCTTCAAGGGGGCAACCTCCAAGAGCAATGCTCCAAATACAATAAAAATTCTTGAAAAAACAATACATAACCTTCTACTCAATATATAGCTATCCATAGAGGATCTTAACTACCTATGAGCCCCTTATAATGAGGGCCGACCAACTAATTTGAGCCTTATTACTAAAAAGAACCCTTTATTACAATGAGTGATTGTTAACTAACTAGTTAATGGGCCTTAATCAAGAAAGATGGAGTCATACATTAATAAAGTATTTGAATAAGGGGGTTAGGGTAGGACTCTTATAGATCCATTGAACATAAGAATTGTATGTGAAAGGATGGCATGTGATGTTGGATTGATAATGAGATTAACAACACAAATTTTAGTTCAAAAAAATTATGTATTATTACAAGTTTAATAATAATTATGGAAATTAATATGCCAATTTTTTAATGGGCGAAGGTGGGTTGATCTCGATAGAAGGACAACTTGATTATGTTGGCACCATTCATGAGATAATTGAGTTGGTCCATAGGTCCTTTAAATGTGTGATTTTTAAATGTAAATGGTTTGATCTTTTTAATATAAAAAAATTTGTTAGATATGACCTAGACATTGAATTATATTGTATTTATATATATGTAGAGAAATGTTAGCATCTCAAGTTGAACCATTTGTGCTTCTAGAACACTGTGAACAAGTTTTCTTCCATCCTGATGTCTGTGTTGAAAATTGGTGGTTTTTTATTCCATGTACACCAAGTGGAAAAATGATTTTTGAAAATATACATGTTGCAATTGTCGCACCAGCTTAAGAAGAGGATGATGTAAATGTGAGTGGAGAAGTAAATGGCAATGATCAAGTAGAATTAGGGGTGTAGTGATGTCAAGTATTCATACTAATATTAGTAGTTTTTATTTTTAATACATATATGTATGGTGGTTTCATATTGTTACCTTGAGAATTAAATGAATCAAAGTTGTTAATCCATAAACATATTTTAATGAAGAAAAAACACCCAATTTTGGCTCAACCAATTAATCAACATACACACATATCAACACCAAACATAAAGAGGGTTTAGGTGTTTTTATTACATAAATATCTAATCTCCAATATCTTTAGTATTTTTCTTTGATAACTTCAATGACTAAGTAACTTATACATATAAATATCCGTAGTAAGCTCAATTGACTATGATATTGTAGCACACGTAACTAACTATGAATATTACTAAAATCTTGTAATTTTTATTCATTAAAAAAATTGAAAAAATATATTCAAGCTCTTATAAAATAAACCAAACATGTGAAAGCATCTTGAAGAACATTAATATGAAACTTTGCATGTGCCTATAACGTTTTTAATTTATGTCAGTTGAAGAAGAGTGCGGCCTATGGAACTTGATGTGAAGAATTGTAATGTAAATACCAAAGAAACACCAATGGATCCTAATAAGATGGTGGAATATTTCCACAGAAAGACCAGGAATTTATGTGGAGATCATCCCACATAAAAGTGATGGAGACAATTAAGAAGTGGACAAAAAGGATGGGGGTGAGAAAGAAGGCGCGAGAAAAAGGAAGGTGGTGGTGGTGGGGATAAGAAGGATGGTGGCGGGGAGAAGGAGGACGGTGGAGAAAGAAAAAATGGAAGAGGGGATGATGATAAAAAGGGAAATGATTGTTATTCATGAAAGCGTGTGACCCATGTATGTAAAGAAAGTTCAACAAGTGGGAGAATGTTGGTTATGAGTTATATCCTTCGCATGATTGTGGGTCCCCCTATTAGGGGTTCATCTGCCATATTTTTGGGCGGTATTTCACCTTTGGTGGGGACAGTTTTTCACCTTTGGCGATTTAGTAGCACATGGTATTTCAGTCCATCATTTTCTAATTCCAGTTAAGGAATCAAGGTTATAATCTAATCTGGTTCAATGGATTAGGGGTTTTTTGTATGTCATGAGATCCTATATATTGTATTGCAAACAATGAAGTTGTATGATGATTAGAATTAGAGAGGTGTGGCTCTAAAATAGGTTGTCGCTTTTCCCAATTGGGTTTCTAGGATAAATCTTTGTGTATATGTGTGATCACAATTGTTTTCTTTTTTGTGTTAAGAATCTGTGTGTGTATTACATTACTGTAAAAGGTTTAAAACTTACAGAAGGCATTAAAATTAAAGTTCCCGTTCCTAGATATGCCATTAAGTATGTTCATCCTCCTTAGCTCTTCAATGATGAAAACCCAAATACCTACTCTATAATGTAACTCTCTTAGAGTACTATGAGGAGATATGTGTTGTGGGCAAGCCTAGATCCTTGGGGAATTGAAAAGTTTTGATTTGAAGATATGGAGGTCTTATCAAGCCCACTGAAATCAAATAAGTTGATAGTGAATAATCACTTAGCATGAATCTAGGCTAAGTGGTATATCACAATACGAGATACTTGGTAACAACTTGAATGGTGGTTGTTTTTATTATTTAGTGTAGTGTATAAGCATGGAATTTGAAGAGAAGAGATGGGTTTCAGAGAAGATATATGCTTTCCTAATTTCTCAACTGCAATTTTGTTTCATGGAGTAGTTGCACAACACATTTTCATAGAAATGCATGTATTATCCCCTATTATAGTATATACATTCCATTCAAGTGGAATGGACGATTAAAATTGTATTGTAAATAAATAAATATATGCTTGCAACCTCATGTTTTATAGCATTCATTTTGTAGTTATCTTATGATTCTTCACATTAGGTTTTGTAGATTGTAGTATTGTCAATGATTAATTGAAACTCCTTTAGAAAATGGTGTTGGAATTGTGTGTAGATGATCTAGATTTATGAGCGGAACAAAAGGAATAATAGATTGAATACAATAACACAGAGATACAGAGAACAACAAAAGATATCCAGTGAACAATAACTTCTATTGAATAAATAAAATAGGCTGAAACTGTACAACTGCAGAACTGAAAACAACTTGCTCGAATGGTGGTAGCTATCTCTGAGAAGAGATGTGGCTGCTACGCATTTTCGTACGAGCAGAATGATTACAATGAGGCTCCAAATGCCTTTTTAACATTATTCATGAATGTCAAAACCCTATACATCCAAAAACCTAACCCTAGGAGATGAAACGCCAAAAGTTGTGTGGGCCCCGATGGGTAAGTTGGTACCTCAACTTCCTGCGATCGTAAATTTTGCATACAACCCCCATTTTAGGCGCGTGATAGCCCGTTAGAAAGGTATTTTAGAGAACTACAAAATGTTCTACCAAACTCTGGCTTCATCTATAGTTTGACTTTGAAAAGCCAAAAAAACACTGTTTAGGGCCCCAAAACAACCCTAGAAGTAAAAAGAGATGTACTTACATGAAAAATTCCAAAATAATCCAGTTGGATTAGGTGGGTGACCACCAATATCCACCTGGAAGTGGTGTAGGCCTTCAGACAACCCCGAAAGTGTAGAACCCATAATTACAAAGAATTACAGAAGAACGTGTTGAACTAACAATTGTCAAGAAGATCCAATTGGAATAGGTGGGTGGCCACTAATATCCACCTAGATCAATCCTCTCCCCTTAGGAAGAAATGGTCTCCATTGCGTTGAATTCCCCCATCAGGTGAGGAAACTTCTGCTAAATTTGGCCTCGGGTGAGCCACTTGCCTTAGTGTAGGAGTTGCCCTGCCTTGACAACCTGATAATGTTGGATCCTCTGCTAGCGAGTGCCCTTGACTTGTGTGTCCACTATCTGATCAGTGGATTCATTTTCCATGTAGTCTGGATTGAGCTCTATTGGTGTCAACTGTTCTGTGATCTTTGAGTTGTCCAATAACGGTGGAAAATATGGTCGAAGGAGGTCCACATTGAACACTGGGTGCAAGCCAAGGAAGGGTGGAGTGTTGAACTCAAAATCATTGTTACCCACAACCTTGGTGATAATGTAAGGCCCATAGCGAAGTGGGAATAGCTTCTAATGGGGCCCTGTAAGGTGCTCTTTCTGCAAATGTAACTAGATCTTGTCTCCCACCTGAAACTAGTGTGGTACCCAGTGTTGATCATGGCGCTGCTTGTACTTAGCATTGGCTTTCTGCAAAATCTCATGGATCTATTGGTGGATGTGCTGAATCCTCTCAATGAATATGGTGGCTTTGTCCACCTCAGACTGAACAGGGGAAGATTCTGCCTATGTGGTTGTAATAGGTAGTGCAACATCAATGGGACCCAAGGGTTGGAATCCCAGCCCCACCTGAAATGGGTTATGGACGGTGGATCTATGGAGAGCCCTATTGTAGCTGTGTTGAACATAGGGAAGACTCTCATCCCATGTACAAAGATTCTTAGAGTTGTACATGCGTAGGATGTGCACAATCATTTGATTGACGATCTCTGTCTGGCCATCGGTTTGGGGGTGGAAAGCAATGGATTTAGCGAGATTGTTGTATAACAACGACTAAAGACTCGACCAAAATGTGTTGAGGAACATGTTGTCCTGATCTGAGGTAATCCTCTGTGGTATCCCAAAATGGACCCACACCCGTTCGAAGATGAGCTTGGAAATATCTGTTGCTGTGATGCTCTTCTTGCAAGCTGTGATAATGGCTATCTTTGAAAACCAATCAACCACCACAAATACACAATCATTGTCATGCTTGGTGGACAAAAGGCCAGACATGTAATCCATCGTGATGGATTCCCAAGACCTCTCGGGAGTAGGAAGAGGGGTGTATAAGCCTTGCTTCTTGATGGCTGGCTTGGCAATGGCACATGTCGTGCAAGATATGATATACTTGCTGATGTCTTGTCAAAGTTTTGGCCAACAAAAATGTTTCTCTAGAACGACCACAGTTTTCTCCACCCCAAAATGTCCTACCATTTGACTGCAGTGAGCCTCCCAAATCAACTTTGCATGCTCGCTTGTGGGAACACAGAGGTGTCAAAGATGGCATAACAGTCCATCCTGGATGTGAAAATCAGTGGCATTCGCTCCTGTACCCAAGAGTTGATAGGTGGTGGCGAAGTCAGGGTCACGATGATAAAGTTGGGGCCACTCAGATGCCTCATGCCCATAGGAATGGAGCACTGTGGTGAGTGCAGCAATGAGAGGGCGATTGAGGCAGTCATCGACACGATTTGTGCTCCTTGTTTTATACTTAATGTTAAGATGGAATTGTTTTAGGTATGTGGAACACTTTTGATGGCGATCATTTTACAACTTCCCATGTGTTTGTATGAACTGCAGAGGCTTGTGATCAATGTGGATGATTGTCTCCTTTCCCCGAATGTAATGTTTCCATTGACGATAGTCTTACACAATGGAATACATTTCTTTGTCACAGGTGGGGCATTTCTGGACAGTATCTGAGAGTGTCTCACTATGGTATTCTACTGGATAACCATGCTGAGTGAGAATTGCGCCTACAACATAATCAGAGGCATCAATCTCAATCTCGAACGATTGTTGTAGATCAGGTAAGGAGAGTACTGGAGCTAAGCACAAGTGATGCTTTAGATCTTCAAATGCTTGTTGTTGTGCCTGCCCCCATGCGAACTTCGCCTTGCCACTACCCTTGGTTACTTGGCTGAGGGCCCATGCAATATGGGATAATCCCAACACGAACCTTCAATAGAAGTTGGCAAGTTCCAAGAAGCTTCGAAGCTCGATTAGTGTGGTTGAGGCTGGCCAGTGACGAATGACTTGGATCTTAGCCGGATCCACATGTACCTCATACTCATCAACAATGTTGCCTAAGTATTGGACCCTGTTCATGCCAAAGGAGCATTTTTCCAAGTTGGCATATAGCTTCTGCTACCGTAGAGTGCCCAAAACCTGTTGAATATGCTGCATGTTCTCCTCCCAAGTTCCGTTGAAGATGAGGATGTCATCCAGATATACCACCACAAAAGAGTTATTGAAGGGTCTCAATACATCATCCATCAATGTCATGAAAGTTGTTGGTGCATTTGCTAAGCCAAAGGGCATGACCAACAATTCGAAGAGACCTTCTTTAGATTTGAAAGTTGTCTTCCATACATCAGTTGGTTCGATTAGAACCTGGTGGTAGCTAGACTTTAGGTCAATCTTGCTGAAGAAATTTTCCCCCTTGAGTTGGTCAAGAAGGTAGAAGCCATAAGTGTAGGGCTTCAGACAACCCCGAAAGTGTAGAACCCATAATTACAAATAATTACAGAAGAATGTGCTGAACTAACAACTGTCAAAAGGAGCCAGTTGGAATAGGTGGGTGGCCACCAATATCCACCTGGATCAGTAGAGATGATAACAATTGCATAAAATGTATTTTTTTATTTATTGAAAGTCCCAGTATGATGCCCTATATCTATGTGGATGACACTTGGTTGACCCAATACGATGCAATAACAATGTAAGTGACGCACTTCATGATGTAAAAATCAACCTAGACTGATGCAAATACAATAATAATATAATGATATATTTATTTTGTATATAAATTGTGGGTGCCACAAATTGCAATGTGAAAACATGATATGCACCAACAAAGAAAACTCAGGCAAGGTTGTGAAGGCCATAGTTACATCATAGCCACATAATGTAGTAGTGGCTAAAACCAAATCTTGACCCTTAGATTCCCTATTTGGTTATTTATGCCACATGCACCAAATTAATGTAATATTTGTCATTTATTAGAAAAGCACTTTCTCATTACAATTAGCCAATAATCCCAAGCTATGATACTCTTAATGTTGCCATAAAAACCACATGTGATAATTTTAGAGCCCATCTATTGTGCCCATGCCATGTCATTGCCTTTAAGTCACATGCGAGTTGGTCAACATGCATCATGTTGCCACGTGGCACTTGTTGGTTTGCCACCTATCTTGGGTCAAGTCTTAGGTTTGAATGTGAAGGCAGAGGAAAAGAAAAGCATGGAAGGAATGCTAGAGTATTTGCACTCCACATTTCACACTGTGGAGCAATGGATGTGGGGGAAAAGGAGAATGGATTGGACACATGCTATGTACCAAATGCTTAAGATATCACCATAGAACAAAGTACACACCATGTACACCAATGTGAGCGTGGAGCACAACTCCAATATAGATAAGAGAGATAAGTTACACAATAACTTCTTAAAGAATAAGAGAACCTCCTCCAAATACCCATTTGCATTCATACATCACAATTCACATGCCACAATAATGAATACATGATCTCTATATATACATATTCACACACTACACATGAGGCCTCTTTACTATTAGGCCAACCCTATTACATATACATTTACACATTACATGTACATTTAGCCCCATATATGCACCCCCTTGGGGTCATATCATATACATTTAACCCCATATATGCCCCCCTTGGGTCATAACATAGTACCCTCCTTCAAAAAGATTTGTCATCAAAGCTTTCACTTGTGATGAAACCAAGTAATATGATTTTCTTATGTTCCTTATTTCTTCATTCCATTGATGATGATCCATCCATCCAAAATAAATTATTTTCGGTCTTCATCCTTGGTTGCTAGTTGTTGCATAATTTTATTTCCTTTGATTCCATGTATTGTTCTTGTAACTTCTCCAATTTGTAGTGGTTGTTGGTCTTTGGTAATAGCTTGTTGAAGAGTGGTTTTGTGATGTCTTGTTCCATGAATATTGACAAGTATTATATTTTCTTTCTTCATAATGTTGATGTTGATCTTCTTGTATTTCTTGAAATCTTTCCTGGTGGTAATGAGGGTGTTGATATGATTTAACATTTAATGATTTTCCTTCACTTTGCACATGCATTTCATTTATTCTCTTTTAAGAGACAATGGAATCCTCTATCCTCATTTCTTGGTCTTTAATTTCTCTAGCCTTGGAGATAATACCATCATATTTAACATGTACATCATCTAGATGAAGTTCAACTTCTTCAAGTATCTTTTGGTGACCTTCTTGAATCTTGTCTTCTTTCTCCTTTTGAAACTGCAATGTGACCCCATCTATCAAATTTTGACGTCCTTCTTCAATTCTTGATTGCATTTTTTATTTTATTTTACCTCATCAAAAATTTAGGGATTCCTCAACCTTCTTGCAAATGTCCTTCTAGCCGACCTTCCTTCTAATGTATCTATGAAATTTTGGCCCTCCTGAGTCTAAAATTTTGGTTTGTAGTACTCTGACATGTATTCTATGTAATTCCACAGGTGCGACCAAAATTTGATGTGCCAAGTGAATGTTATGGTAACTTTCCCAAACCTTGTTGATTTTTGGCCTTTTCTCGAGAGAAAACTTATACAGAATGCCATGTGTCCAATATTTAATATCTTATTATGAAATTTGTACTAGAAATAATGTGGACTGTCCTCTTTCCAATGCAATTGATGGCACTTAATTTGGATCATCACTGAAGAAGATATGACTTCTTTACTCAAAACACTTGTTTGAGACTAGTTATAGGACTAGTCAAATAACCCTAACTTCCACATACTATATATTAGAAATTAAAAGGATCCAAATTGTGAAATTTTTACCAAGCGAAATTCACTATGTTTTCTTAGTATCCTGAAAATTTCACAGTTTGAAACTTCACAGAAAAAGTTATAGAGAAAATGTCAAGCTAACTCTTTTAAAATTGATTTCGGGATTAGTCACAAGCCTTGTCTTACATCGACTATATATCGGAAAGTTTAGCGAACCATAATCTGAAATTTGGACCACATATACAGGGAGATGGCTCCCATGTCTCCACCAAAATTTCACCATATGAAGCCTCCTAGAATAGAGGCTATAGCGAAAATACCAAGATGCCCTCGTCTAAAACTAAATTCAAGATAAGTAAAAAACCCTATCTTCCACAGGCTATATCTCCAAGTGTATAATGACCCAGAACATGAAATTTTTACAACATGTACCTTGCAATTTCTTCCAAGTAACCTCCAAATTTAGATGACTGAAGCAGCCCATAAAAAGTTATAAAGAAAATTCCAAAATGACTCGCTTGAAGAAGAAAAACCTTAGGATCGATGCTCTGATACCAAATGTTACGTACCGAATGCTTAAGATATCACCATAGAATATAATACACACCATGTACACCAATGTAATCGTGATTCCGTGAAGCACAACTCCAATATAGATAAGAGAGATGAGTTACAAAATAACTTTTTAAAGAAGAGGAGGACCTCCTCCAAATACCCAATTACATTCATACACCATAATTCACATGCCACAATAATGAATACATGATGTCTATATATATCTATTCACACACTAACATGAGGCCCTTTTACTATTAGACCAACCCTATTACATATACATTTACACATTACATGTACATTTAGCCCCATATATATGCCCCCCCTTGGCGTTATATCATATACATTTAACCTCATATCCTTGGGTCATAACATAATGTTATGTACCGAATGCTTAAGATATCACCATAGAATAAAGTACACACCATGTACACCAATGTGAGCGTGGAGCACAAGTCCAGTATAGATAAGAGAGATAAGTTAAATACAATAACTCCTTAAAGAATAGGAGAACCTCCTCCAAATACCCAATTACATTCATACATCACAATTCACATGCCACAATAATGAATATATGATCTCTATCTATACCTATTCACGCACTACACATAAGGGCCCTTTACCATTAGGCCGATCCTATTACATCTACATTTACACATTACATGTACATTTAGCCCCACATATGCTTTCCGTTGACGCCATATCATATCCATTTAACCCCATATATGCCCCCCTTGGGTCATAACAACAAAGGATGTGCAATGCAGAGGGAATTGATGGTAGTGGGAGCGAAGGATGAGATACAATATGGGAATATAAAGCAGTGAAGGGAAGGTTTAGAGTATAGGGATCTTTGCGCTACACACTTCACATTGGGACAAACGATTAAGTCCTTAAGGTAATGAAGTAAATGTTGTGTAGTGTAGGGAATATAATGGTAATGGAAGGTAAGGCAAATGCAAAATGAATGGCATGTAGAGCAATGGATGCAAAAGGTGGTATGGAGCTTCACACTCACATTCTAGAAATTGACTTATGGTGTTCTGCACTCATAATTTGGAAATTGACCAAGTACGGAGAAAGGTGGAAAGGGCTTGGCCTAAGATGAAAGACTTTGGTCCAAGAAAAAGAAATGGGTAAGGTATGTGAATTAGAAAGGAATAAAAAAGAGGATCAAGGATAGAAAAGATAAAGGTTAGAGAAGAAGGAAGACAAGCAAAAAAAGGCAAACCCATGAACCGCAAAATTGATAGATTTTTTTGAGTTAATCACATGTTTTTGATCATGTAATTTGAGGGGCTAATAGGTCCAAACCCTCCATCGGAGGCAGGTGACATAGATGGATTTGGCCCTTCCAAAGGAATCGACTCCTTATTTGTAGATTATTCCAATTGAACATCCTTAAGGGGGGTTGAAAATGCGACATTAATCAAATAACTTGGATCTAGGTTGGGAAATAACCCCTTTATCTACATCAAAAGAAGCAAGATAATTCCTTTTATCAAAAACTTCACCAATCACAAACAAATGAATTGAGTAGAAATAAATTTGAAAAAAAAGGGGAAAAATGTAAACCTACCAACTTTCATGATCCTTCACTCGAAGAAGGAGATGAAAAAACACATCTTCAGAAATTATCCAACAATCAAGTCAAAACATAAGTGATTACAATTTACTATTCAAATTTAGATAAAAAGTTACACATTAAAAATCTAACCTTGAATCTAAATCTATAAGTACCAAACATATATATATATATATATATATATATATATATATAAGAATCAAACATTAAAAAAATATAAATATAAATCACCTTTAAAATGTTTACACAAAACTTATGTGAAAAAACCCAAATGGTTATATCTCCTTTTTTATAATATAAATATAAATCACCTTTAAAATGTTTACACAAAACTTACGTGAAAAAACCCAAATGGTTATATCTCCTTTTTTATTTATTTTTATCCCACTAGATTAATATAAATTTATTACCTTTATTTACTCACCCACCCACAGCCACGCCCACCCAAACCAAACAAATCATAATAGCTAAGGGGCCTTCATGGATAAAAGATACACAGCACATACCTTAATGGGAAATGGATTAATAATGATTGGAGGTACATGCTCTAGTAATCATTAGGTCCTTTAAAGAGGAAAAAGATTCTATCTTCTTGCCTTGGGTTAAATTGTTTTTTTTTTTTAATTTATTAATGCACCTAGGCCCCATTGTCATCGCCAGGTGTTAAATTTTCGTGATCGAAGGGATTGAAACGGACTGGGTCGATCGATGTTGGCGTCGACGGTGGGCAGGCGTCGATCCGCAGATCTGTTGTTCGCCACATCGCCCCGGGAACCCATTCTTCTTTCCGTTGGTGAACGAATTGCAAAATTTGAAACCCTAAGATGAAATCCATCGACTCAAGGTAATAGCCGTTCCTTTTTTCCCGGGATATTTTTCAGTCGTTTTTCTCTTCACTTTTTTAATTCGAAAGGATCGTTCTCTTCCTAGGATTTCAACCACTATTTCCGAGCATTATTCGATTGAGATTGATCAGGGTTTGAAAAATCAGGGAAATTGAAACGATTATTTTCCTTTTGCAAATTCTTGTTTATTATCAGCTGTTCCTTCCACCAATCCACTCACCAACAAGAAATACATAAATAAAACAATCAATTTTACGTGCATATATATATTTTGATGTGCATAGTGATGTAGTTACAGTGTTAATTCGAGCTCTTGAAAGAGTTCTTCTTGTTATTATAGATTCCGGCACGGCACAGTTGAAAATTGACAGCCATATGCACGTTTTTTTGAATTTTTGTTTTAAGGAAGACGTTAGCTTCGCCGTGCAGTTGGAATATATGTATATAAATAAAATGAAATGAAAGTATTTTTAACGTCCACGAGGCTAAAAATAGCCTATGGGACAGATTGTTTTTCCATCTGGCTTTTGCATTCGGCCCTTTTCCTGTGAAGTTTTACAATAATCGCTCCCAGCTTCTCAACAAACTCTTCGCTGAATAGATTATCCCAGGAATTAGCTGCCAGAANNNNTGCATAATTTTCCCTGCTGTCTTTGAGGGCCTCACATTCTAAAATGAAATGTTTTTCTGTTTCCACTTTTCCGGACGAGCACAGAATACATACTCTTTCTTCCCACCTTTCTTTTGGCCTTTTCCAGCGCCCTGTTTCACAACGGAGTTGATGAGAATTAGTCCTTAATTGAGCAATAAGAGTTTTAGATCTCCAAGAAATATTGGCCCCTATGTACGCCTTTGTACGCCTTTGTATATAGAGAGTATATACATAGAGTGTCTATTGACATTGTAAATGTACTTTTTTTCCAAGAAAAAAAAACGAATTTTTATTCAAGATAGACAAAAATACAAAAGGTGCTCTAGGCACAATTAAAAAAAGATAAAAAAGATCATATCCAGAGATAGATCTTTACGGAATCTTTTATTACAATAGTATAATTAGAAAGATCCACAAAGTTTATAATATCAAGTGTACTATCTATCAAGTAATTTGAAACAAAACATTAGACTTGTCTCATGTATTCACATATTATAAGTTTATTCATAAATTATTAAATGAAAACTTTTTAATTTGAAGGACATGGGGTGGGTTCTGATCCACTAGATCATTACCTCAAGGTGACCATATATGTATGTATATTTGTTTTCTTTGGAAAATGTCCTTGGAAACCCTCTAGATGCTTCCTCACATTCCATTCCATTAATGGCACCCAGGTAAACGCTATCGAAGAACAACGTGCACTTCTAACTTAAAGTGACTCTGAGGTAACCCACCGAGCCTTTTGTGTTTGGAACATTTCATCCTACCCTCATGCACATAAGTGAGATTGCCAATACCTTACCAACCTTATATAAATTGAGAGGTATATTGCCTATATGCACTTTCTTGTTGAAACAAACTTTAGTGCATTGAACTTGGATGGATAAGGGAAAACTCCTTGTTCTTTCTTATTGCACCACATTCTCATGTGATGTGTATATACATATATATCAAAAATGTATATGCATATATTAAAAATTACTATACATAACTGCTACTTATAGATTGACAAATGAAGTGTGTTATCCCCGATATCTAGGGATAACTAGGAGATCATGTCTCGAGGCCCACAGGTCCTAGACATGGAGTACTGAGAGCAGGATTGACCTGAGCATGGCCCTGGAGGGCCCATTCTTCTTCTGCTTCGCCAGACTTGTCCTGTTAGCAGCAGCAACTTCCATCACCATCTGCTTGGACCTGCATCAGAGAAGACTCTTGCTCCATTGGGTAATTGGTCCGAGGTATCATGGTATGTGTCATGTTTGATCGTTATAACCTTCTTATATGTGCATCAGGTTCCTTACATTTCTGATAACTGCTTGGATCTTACACTAATCCACTTGACCATTGCTTGGGGGGATTAACAAGGTGACCTAGCAAGCTTGTGTTCATGAGTTTTGGTTAGCCACCAGGGGGGATTTGCAGAGCCATCGTCCGCTCCCACCATTCTATCATTTTACATCTTATTTCCCACACATCCACCCCATTCCCCTAGTCCGGCCATTAGGATGACCTTTTGAGGGTTAACTTTGTCCCGTGGGAAGAAGGGGCTAAAGGCCCAGGGGGTAAAAGTAGCTGGTAAAAGATAAAAGCCATAAGAAATGAAACCTAGAGATGCTTCGCCCAGGGATCCCCGAGAAGGCAATAAAAGGCCTCTCGATAAGAAACTAAAGGGACCCTAAGAAAAATAATCAAACAAGACCTAACCAAGAGGATGGGAGGTCTCATCACGAGCCGGCCCATTATGTTCATAGGTATCCAGCAGTATGACATTGCCATTATCTGGTTACCACGCCAGGGCAATGACCTTTGGCTGCATGGCCAAGGGAAAGGGGGTCTCATCACGAGCCAGCCTTATCATTTCTGTGAAGATACCAGTGGGTAACACTGTCAGGTCTGGTCACCACACCAAGGCAGTGTCCTCTGGTTAGACCTTGAAGTAAAAAAGAAAGAAAAGCAATAAATGAAAAAATAAAGGCAATAAAGGGGTTTGGAAAAAGTGCATCCATGACAGGTACAACTCACCTCCTACAGAGGCATCCACGGACAACACCTACCCCTGGTCTTACAATGACTGGACATCCCTAGACCATACCACTTCGTATACATGGTTTGAATGATCCTCTAAGGAAACTTTCCTTTTCTTGTGGGTATTAGCCCAATAGGTTATTCTGTTGGTTTCTTCAGCTTTGTATAGTAGATATGTGTAATGTCTTTGAGCTCTTAGATGATATGCTAGGGATTTCATGCATGTATTTGATAAATTTAATGATGAAACATGATTGACATTGCTATGATCCCGAGGACTGATGAGCCCATGGAGGGTGTAGTTTTTGATGTGCAGGACCATACCCGATGGACAGGTACCAGTGGACAGGTACACATGGGGATATGATTAGCTCGGACCTCCATGGGGCTGAAGAGCCCATCAGATGGTTGCTGGGATGGCAGAGACATGACAATGTTATGATGAGCCTTTGCATAAGAACACTGATGAGCCTTTGCATAAGAAGACAGAAGGACGTTCCACCAGGATACTTTGGTAGAGCCCGGCCTAGGGGGAATCACCCACTGCAGACAGGGCATTTGCTTTTGATGGACAGGACGTCACCTGAGGCAGCTGGACGTTGTCTGGAGCGTGTGGCAGTGTGCTGGGATCATTTGGCACGTGTGGCAACTTGGAGGAGCCCTAGAAGGGCCAACGTTTGGCTTCCTGGATGCTGATCTTGCCCAAAAAGGGCCAACGTCTTCCTCAGAAGGGCTTGACGTCCCCCTTTTAGCTCATATAATGACATTTTTTAGCAGATTAATGTAAAAACAGTGTAAAATTGTTAGTTAGCCTTGTCGGCTGTTTTAATGACCTATTTTTTAATTAAAGGTCATAAGATTGGTATAAATAGAGGACGTTGGACCTCATTTTAGACATAACATAACTCACTCTCTTGTGAGAGACCATTTTTAGTCTTTTGTCTTGGTATTATTGCTCTTGGAAGTGAGGCACAACTCTTGTGGAGGATTGTTCTTGGCATGTTATGGTGTTCTCTTTCATTGGAAGGTTTACAACTAGGGTTTGATAAGCTCTCTTCATGATTTGTAAGTGTGTTTCTAATGCAAAACTTCTTAAATGAATGGTTGTAGGTTAAATCTCTTGCATTTATTGTTACATTGTTATTATATTGCTTATCTTGAAACCCTAGGTAGCAAGCACACAAGTAGGTCCTTGCTATATGTCCCCATGATTGAGAACTTGTTTTAGCCATTGATTAAGGAGGATATAGCCTAGCCGTTGCTACACTAATTCCCCTTTTTCTGAGTTAGCATTTAAACATAAGTTGAAGAAAGAAGACGTCCTAAGCCTAGTTAAATCTACACCTAGGGTTTTGACTTTTAGGGTTTGAAGGGCCTTGCTCTTGCAACACTCTTCACCCTTAGATTTATGTTTTGAAGCTAGCCGTTTTGCCAAGGATATTTAAGGAAAGAGGAAGGAGCATGAGGCCTTGCTTAAGCAACACCGGAATGAGCCTCCTCCCCTTAGGGTTTTGACTCTAGGGCCCTGCCATTGCAGCACCATAGAGTCTAACTCTCTTGTCTTTAGATTTAGATCCTCCCGAGATCTTGCCCTTATTTCTGACTCCATAATACCCTAAGGCACTAGTCTATCTCTCCAACGTTGAGCTTATTGTGCCAAAACAAATTTTTCAAACCTCATAAATTTGAAACCCTAACCAACCCTAACGTCTACTAACCCTAGATCAAAGATGACGTCATGCCTTATTTGAGCCTTTGGTTGATTAAAAACGTTGTGGCTTAGTCATCTAATGATAGACATTGATGTATTCATAGTTTTCATTGGCTTAATAACAAAACGTTGACCTCCTTGTCTACCATACTAACCCTAGAACAAGGTTGACGTCACCTCTAGCATAGTGACGCAACAACCTTTATATGTGAGCAATTGATGATATTTAATGCATTAAGCTAGTTTAAGGATTAATCATTATTATTGGATGCTATATCATTCTGTATTTATTGAAAAGTAATATTATAAGCCATAGTTATTATTGCAATCATTGACTTCGTCAATAATTACTGCTGTATGTGCTCATATATAATATTGATAGTCATTAATTTATGAAGTACTAACCACTACTGCACGTATTAGTTTTATTGTTGCTTTGTCTCGCATACAGGTGCCTCTGTGGTATATCTTCATTTTGACTATCTTCTTGGCGGTAATCTGTGAAAGGGAAAACTTGCTTTGATCCTTTAAACCTTTGCCTTTCAAAACCCCAGATTGTCAGGGGATGTCTCCCTTGGGTTTAGCCACCCTAAATAGAAAGAGCCCCCCATCGAGGTGACAGTGGGTGGGGAAGCTCCTGTTACGCCAGTTTGACCTTTACCCTTCAGCTACTTGACCTAAACTACAAAATGAGCAATAACAAAGTGCATTGCAAATTTTAAACTGTTAAACAGATTCATTTTTTTAAGTACAAAAGATTATATCAAATTTCAAAACCCTCCTTACTCCCATTAATGTGTAGATGTGATTATTGTAACAAACATAATATAATAATAATAATATTAATAATATTAATATTCAAAAAGCACATCTTTAGAATGCATGTATATTCTTGTATTTTACTATTCGATGTATATTTATATACAACTTCACATACTATTGACAATCATTCAATCGTTCATATATTTTCATTATCCAAAAGGCATGTGTAAAAATATATGAACCATTGAATGATTTTCAATAGTATGTGAAGTTGTATATGGATTCTTTATGTTACTCTGATATTTTATTTTTCAATAGTATGTGAAGTTGTATATGGATTCTTTATTTTTTTGTTACTCTGATATTTTATTTTTATGTAAATAAATTATTGTTCATTACATTGGTATGAGAGGTCAATTTGAACCGATATTGTGGGGACATTTTCACTTAACCTTTATCAAATTTCGTGATCCTTGTGAACAAATCTGTTGGCTTTTGGCCATATCACTCTCAAGAAGCATTGTGAAAGAATCCAAAAATAGTTTGCTATAAAAGGACAAAAACAGAAATCAAGAATGTTAATTTCAAAGAATTTTTGTAAGGAAGAATTCTGAAGAAAAAAGTACCCAGATGCACTAGCGGGAAATCAGGATTATAGTCAAGATCATTTCCTTATATATATATATATATATAAATAAAGAAGAAAGAAACAACATAAGAGCCGTTGCAAAAAGACACTACAGTTAACTAAATATTTGTTTGATCTAAAACACAGGGAAATCCCGAACATAAACCATGTGAAAGTAATAAGAAATATTAGGGTGGTCTTCTATATTTGCCACACTTGAGAAAAATTCAAACACTGTCTACAACTTGTGTATTGTTTGCAAAGCTTGGCACTGTGCCTAAATCGTTGGGCAAATTACGAGCATCATAGGAGGATAGATGAACTTCATTAGATCTATTTAAATCTGCCAAGTGCCAGGGTATCCACTAGAAAGTATAGAGGGACAACATTCGTTGTGCTCGTACAGAATGCAGACAAAATCGTAACAATTCCACTGCCAAAACCATCCGGTCTACTCATTGTCATTACGTGCCAAGGTCGACAGGGATTTCTAGAGAGTATTATGTTGCTATATCGAATATAATTCCTATTGTAAAAGAAAACTAGTTGTCATTTGGGAATAAAACTAGCCACCATTATTTTCCAATATGTCTATTGTTGTTACAATCGCCATTTAAAAAAACAACTAAGAACATGTTGAAATCGTTAGCTGACAACACCCTTGAATTTTCGTGTGACAACGTTGAATGACAAGCTTTGACTAGGGGTCAACGCTTGCATTAGAAGTTGATATATAATGTCATGGAAAAAATCACAAGATTATAATCAATATTCAAGTGTGAAAAGTATTGCCGTGAGTCATCTACCACATCTTTTGAGGTTATATCAAATCGAAATAGAGAAAAACTAAATAATAATGTAAAGGTTTATTATATATCTACATGGAAAGTTATAAATCATCTTTTTGAGGGGAGATATAAGATAAGTGGAGCATTATATTTTGGCATTATATAAGATAAGTGGAGTATTATATTTTGGTATTATATAAGATAAGATAATTTTATTAATGTCCAATTGTTGATGTTTGTAGTTTAGATAGGAACTTCCGCACATATTTTGTGTCAAACTTGCATCAAATCTGTTTTGTAATTCATTTTATTTATAAAGTGAAAGTCTTTTAATTAGTTGTTTACTCTAATGAAGTGCATTTTTAATGCATTAGTGATTTACACTGATCTCAATTGTTGATCTCATTGAGAGATTAGGGTTTCAACTAAAGTATAAAGGCAAGTCAAGGTAGAGGGTAAAGACACATTCATTCTTCATGAAGAAAATTTTGTTCGAAGGTAAAGAAAGAGGTCGAGGAAGAGAGAAAACAGTGCAACAACAAGGGGATTGACCAACAGAGGTTTGCAGGTCCAAGTACGATTGAATCGTACAGTTTCCTATGGATCTGTACAACCCTACAGAAAGGTTTGTACAAGACCGTACAATCATACGAGAAGGTCTGTACAAGCCTGTACAGTTGTACGAATGCGTCAGTACAACAGTTCCTCAGATCTGTAAAATCAGTTTTCCTTTTCAACAGGTTGAAAACCTCAGTTTTGAGGTGTCCTTGTAAGTTTTGATTATTAAATGACAAGTTGATTTGAATGCCATATTTCTTGTGTACTTGAGAAATTACTTTTGTTTCCGTTGTTCGTATTTTCCAGTTATATGTGTGACTATGGCATGTTCAGAAATATATTTATTTCTGTGATTAACTTGGTTGAGATCTGATCTATTTAATTAAGAAAAACATAGAACAATGGTCACCCAGGGCTAGAAAATTTACATGGTATCAGAGCTACTCTGTTTCATAAGCTTAGAAGAGTAGGAGTTTTGTTTGCAGATTAGGAATGGCATCGACTAGCCTCATTTTCGAGGACAGATTGGATGGTGCCAAGAATTTCCTATCATGGAAAGTCAGGGTTACTCTTCTATTAGAAGAGAATGACCTTTGGGATATCATCAAGGATGTAGTTGCTACGCGAGAGATCCGTAGGATTTGGCAGCTCATAAGAAGAAGGAAGTGAAAGCCAAGCGGATGATCATGGATGCTATAAAAGATCATTTGATCCCACACATATCCGAGAAGAAGACGACGAGGGAGATGTTTCATGTCCTGGTTGGCCTTTACGAGAGCGAGAATATTAACAGGAAGATGATATTGCACAACAAACTCAGATCTGTTGAGATGACCAGATCAAACACCGTCACCAGTTACCTGATGAAGGTCACATAGATTTGTGACCAACTTGTAGTAGTTGGGGAGAAGGTTGAAGACAAAGAGTTAGTAAATAGGGGGCACTGAATGGGTTCTCACCTCAAAGGGAAACATTTGTCCAGGGAGTTTGTGCTCGAGAAAACCTTCACTCCAAGGAAACATTGTGGGATGACTGTATCCAGGAGGAAACTTGGATGGAGTCAAAGGGTAGCAGACAGGGAGCTGAAAGTGACCATGCCCTAATTGGTTAAACGAAGAAGGGCAGAGGTAAAGGACCCAACAAAGGTAAGGGAAAGAGTGAGGAGCTAGCCTCACTGTTAGGGAAGAACTTGAGTAAAATCAAGTGCTTCATATGTCATAAGAATGGCCATTATGCATCACATGTGAATTTTCTCTAAACCCAACACATTAACCAATTAAATTTCACTTATAACTGATTACGCTAGGTTCTTTTCCACAAATAAATAATGCACAACATAAATTAAATAATCAGGAACATAAAGTAGAAGAAAACAACAATCACATCAATAGTACACAACGATTTGTGGGGAATAGTCCCTGGAAAAACCCCGGAGGGAAAACCAGTGCAACAGATTTGGAGATTTTTATTATTCAGCAAGAAAATATAGAGATCTTCTTACTGTAAAAATCGGCCCAACCAAAATATTGAGTAAAACCCCAATGCCAAGCTTCTGAGATGAAGTATATCCCTTTTCCTGTCCTTTGGAACCCCTACTCTTCAGCAAAACCCTCAACAAGAGCCTTTGCGCAAACTGTACGACTCTTTGCGTGAGCCCTGTGTCACCCTAGCGACTCCTTTGCGGATCTGGAAATCGACCTCTACTCAACCTCTAGAAGTGAGTTGATCCCTGAAATCTGTCCTCCTTTGTCTCCCTGCAAATCCTCTCTCTCAAATTCTTGCTCAATCTCTCTCTCTCTAAGCTAGATCGAGCCTCCTCTCATGAATCAAATCGCCCCTCTACCAAGTCGATCTTCTTAAAACTCCATGAGTAAGCAAAAACCTTAATCTCAAAGAGATGGATGCAGGAGATCTTCCCTCACTCACTCAATGAGATGAATGGCCAAGATTAAAAGACCATCACTTAAATTATTTTTCACTTTAACCTTAAAAAAGGTGCTCAATAAGTCAACAGAAGAATATAACACATCATCTGTACTTTTTCCTAAGTAAAACTTTAAGGATTTAATTAGTCAACTTAGCCTAGGTTTCGTTGTCCCCCACCATACTAGGGCGTTGCAATTAAGTGGAAGACCTTCCTTGTTATCAATTTCAACACTCCCTCTTAGCGAGGAAGGGATTCTATCTCAACCCCATCTAATCCCTGAACTTCATGAACTTCTGTATGCTCAGTGCCTTGGTAAATATATCTACCATCTTCTCATCAGTCTGTATGTAATCAAGCCTCACGACTCCTCTCTGTACACAATCTCGGATGAAGCGATACCTGATATCAATGTGCTTGCTACGATCATGAAACACAAGATTATTAGAGAGCCTGATGCAACTCTGATTATCACAGTGAATCACTGTAGCCTCTAACTCCTACCCGAACAGACCCAAGAGCAACTCCCTCAACCACAGTGCCTCACATGCTGCCAAACTAGCGACCATGTACTCTGCCTTAGCAGAGCTCAAGGCCACTGAATGTTGCTTCTTGTTGAACTAGGAAATAATGCCCGATCCAATGCTGAAACAACAACTCGAAGTACTCTTTATGTCCTCTGCACATCCTGCCCAATTAGCATTTGTAAAGCCTGCCAATCTCACTCCACCACTGCGCTCATACTGTTGAAATATTGTAACTTCGAAGAATATTCTAATTAAATTTGAGTTATTATTTAATAGATCAAATCCCCTTTTGCGGATTGATCAAGTCGGGTCTTGTATAAGATCAATTCCCCTTTTGTGGATTGGTCAAACTATATTTTGTATGGTGGTATTTGTAAAGTCCGCCCCTAGTATTTATAAAGTGGTTTTAACCACTTCTAGGAAAAGTCGGCCCCACCAAGTGAAGTGACATAACCCTAACGCCTCCTCAACTAGTATTTATATGTGAGGATGGTGCCTCACTTATACACACTCACACTCACTCATCTAGTGCGCATATGTTGAAGGAAGTTGTAGTTGCAGGAGGAAGGAGAAGAGAGGCGCATGCTCAGTCTTAATTTATTCTTGGTGTTTTGGTCTTAGTCTTGGCATTGTATTGGCAATCTATTATTGAGGAAGTTTTGTTGGGTTTTCTCCCTCGTGAGGGTTTCCCAGGATAATATGTTGTGTACCTTGTGATTGTGTTTCTTTCAGTGATCTTCTTTATGCTGTTGTTTTGGAAATGCATTGAATTTGGAAATAACCTAACAACAACAGTAAAAACTTAACATGGTATCGAGCTTGACTGAATAGAGCATCATTCACTAGGTATAAAAAATGTCACTGTTGTCGTACAAGAAAATTAGTGCTTTTTATTGGAGAGGAATTTTTGACCAAAAACTATCTTGGGAAGTGCACCTTGCCCTAGCGCATCTTTTGGTAGCTTGAGTGAACTTTTTCAGTGGCTAGATTCTCCGGAAAGTCAAACCCTAGTTTTGAATGGTACCAAAAAACCAGAAAACCAGAAAAACCAGATACAATCCTTACCTTGGACCTTGGGTAGACCGGTGATGAAGTTCATAGATATACTCTCCCATTTCTGCTCTGGAATGGGGAGTGGCTGAAGTAGCCCTGCTGGAAGGGCATGCTCTGACTTGTTCTGCTGGCAAGTCACACACTCACTGACGTGTCTCATAACGTCTTGTTTGAGGCCCTTCCATGAGAACCTCTCTCTGATCTGTTTGTAGGTTTTGAAAAACCCCTGATGGCCTGCTAGAGGTGAATCATGAACTGCGGTGAGGATTTTCTTCTTAAGCCCTGAATCTGGCACCAAGTAAACTCTATCCTTGTAAAATATGACATCATCAATGACCCTGTACCGGTCATCCTGTATCTGCCCATCCATCACCTCACAAGCGAACTTGTTCTTGGAATATTCCACTAACAAGTGGGATTTCCAATCTACTGAAATCTCCATCAAAGAACATGCCGCATGTCTCCTTGATAGTGCATCGGCCACAATGTTCTTCTTCCCCTTGACATACTCTATGTCAAAGTCGAATGGCTGTACCTTCGTCACCCATTTCTGTTGGCGCTCACTGAGGTCCTTCTGCTCAAGGAAATACTTCAAACTGTTGTGATCGGTCTTGACCACGAATTTGCTGCCCACCAAATATTGTCTGAACTTGGTCAAGGCATGCATGATTGCCAACATTTCCTTGTCATAAATGGAGTACAACCTCTCAGGTTGACTAAGCTTCCGGCTCTCGAATACAATGGGGTGTCCTCCCTGCATCAAAACTGCACCGATCCCTTCGCTGGATGCGTCACACTCTAGTACAAATGGCAGGGTGAATTCTAGTAGTGCCAACACTGGACAAGTGCCCATGACTTCCTTCATGTGATCAAGGGCTTCCTGAGCTTTCTCGGTCCATATGAAGGCCCCTTGCTTGGTAAGATCTGTCAGCGGTGCTCCAAGCTGAGAAAAACCCCGGACGAACCGCCTGTAATAGCTGCACAGCCTGAAGAAGCTCCTCAATTCTGTCACGTTCTTGTGCGTCGGCCAATCCAGAATGGCCCTGATCTTCTCTTGGTGCACCTGTACCCCCTGTGCACTGATGATGTGGCCTAAGTAAAGCAGCTCTGTCATACCGAACTCGCACTTGGACTCTTTGGCATATAATGACTATGCCTCCATGATGCTCAATACCTCATCCAGGTGCCTCATATGCTCTTGCCATGACC
>JASDQU010435829.1:42684-56497 GCA_032191745.1 Picea mariana
ATTGTTCTATCTGATGATTCCTAGTATTTTTTTTAGGGAGATTTTTAAAATTCTAAGGGACAAACAAGGGGAAACCAAGACATGCCGGTAGGGAAGTCCAAAAAAGTGTAGAAGAAGATGGTAAAATAAATGAACATAATTGCGTTGCAAGAGGAGCCATCCCAACTACAATGTGCATCGGATGTATGTAATCATTTATTTATTCTTTTATGTATATCAAATTTAATTATTGTGTGAAATACTAATTTTCAATTGTTTTGTTGCAGAAAAAAAATAGAACCCATTCAACACATAAGACAGGAGGACGAGGAATAAAACGGTTGATCACAAACTTTGTGAGTATTTACATTTTCGACCTTTCTTAAGATTTCATGGTTGTTGTGATATTTATAATTAAATAATTAATTTACACTTGTCCATCATTGTCATCTAATAGGTGCTAACATACAAAGATGAGCCAACCCATGAATTGATAAACATTGAGTTAAGTATGGGTTGTGAGTATATGTTGAAGTATGAAAGTTTAATCAAACAATTTGTAAGTAACTATGTTGTTTATCTTCCCTTGTTTTATAATTAATGAAACAACAAGGAAACTTTATATTGATTATATCGATTGTGTTTTGTTATGTTGTATTAAACATGCATAAAACAAAGTGTGTGTTGGGCAGCAGAAGCGAAACATAGGATAAAACATAGCATAAAATAAGCAAGATCAAACACACATGAAACCAAACACATCAATCATACACTCGACACAGTGATTTATGTGGAAATCCAAATCGGGAAAAAACCACGGGCAATGATTATTATTCTTCTTCTTATTCAAGGGAGAATAACAATAGCCTTCATAGGCATACAACCATCCTCTCCTCTCACAATGTACTCGCTTGCACTCACATTGTACTCTACCTCTATGGGTATGCTTGTATATATAACATCTATCACTCAGTTACACAGACTGATCATGAATAGATCACATAGTTACAGAACAATTCATAAATAGATTGCATGCATGCACATGTGCATGTGCATGTGACCGCATGAGGAAATTCGTTGGCATGTTTCCAATAGTGTAGAATGCAACCAACGTAAGAGATTTTGAGAGAATGCAGGAAGCATGGTTTTGAAGGAATGTGTATTGTCTATGAAAGACTTGGTGCCAAGGTAAGTTTTTTTATTTACACAATCATGTATATTCTACTATATATATAAATGTATATATACTTATTACAATTTATTTCCATGTTTATAGATGGAAGATGAAGGGGTGAAACATAAAAAAAAGCCTATCAAGAAAACATTAGGTTAAAAAACCAAAGTACAATATCACCTACAAATGATGAAGAGATGAGGCATACACACAACTCAAGAGATGACAACAGTTCAACTGATGAATGACAATCAATATAATTGAATGTTATTGCAAGTTGTATGTTTTGGAATATTTGTCTTTGAAAATAAATGATTTTGTTTAATGTACTCGACATATTGTCCCATATGCACGAGGACATGTTACAAATAAGTGTAACAATTACATATTGGTTGCGATTTGATTATTGTGGACCTTTACTTTGTCCCTTTTTTGTATGACAATGGGTCTCTTATTCATATATAATAAAATGGGTTTCTTATTTTATCGCATTGTCAAATGTTGAGTTTTGAATAATTAATATGTGAATGATTTACATTTTTACAAATAACATAGGTGTAATTCGTTGGACAAGACATTGATGCAATCATTATATAAAAATGCAATGCAATAACAAAAATATAAAACAATAATATTATAAAAAAATATTTGATTTTGAAAAGATTAATTAAAAAATTGTAAAAAAACAATTAATTAAAATATATTAATTTTTTTTTCTAGAGAAAAAAAGCATGCAATTTTATTAATAAGAAACAAAATTACATTAGCATATGCCTCCTCACATTTCTCTTTTCATTTTTGCATATGATATTGTTTTAAAAATGTGTGTGTGTGTGTGTGTGTGTGTGTGTGTGTGTATCAGTTTCCTTATGACTGTCCATTTTTTTTTAACAATAACTGAATTAGGACTTTGAATTAAAATGTTGTGCCATAGGCAAAGCAACAGTCAAAATTTACATAGAGTCTTGAGAGATACAAAGCACAACTATGTATTCTGGCTGATATAAAGAAAAAAAAAACTTATAATTTCGAGAAATAAGGCTGCCATAAACTCTAATATATTGTCCTAATAAAAATAAGTGTTTGAAATATTTCATGAAGTTGCATTATCTAACTACCCACCCTGTCCTCCAATTGTTCCTGGTATATTGTCTTTAATTTCCATGGGTGTTGCTTCATGTCCTCTTTGTGTTGCACCTGCTCTATCTCTGAGATAATTTTGTGCCTGTTCCACCTTATTTAATATTTGCAAAAGTGTTGTGATTGTTGCTTCTAGTTCCTGAACTCTTTGTCTTTCAATTTCACGTTCTTGAAGATGTCGAACTTCTTGTTCTAGCTTCTCTATTTTCTGTATCAACATTAGCATTGTTTGTTCTAGAGTTCTTGTTTGTTTTCTTTCCTATATGATACTTTTGGTTCTGTTGAGGAGAAATGTCACTATATTTTCCATATTACTTATTCGCCCAACATTCTCATTATATTGTCCCTGAATTCCTTCCAAGGTTGTCTCAAAGCACTTCAAGTACCCTTTGACTTCGATCCAGAAGGGATCCACGAATACAGAAAGGTTCAAACTCACAATTCTATTTTTGTTGATTTGAATGATGAAGTCACACTTAAGTGATAACTTTGAAGGATCATCAAAAATAGGAAGGCTTGAGATAAGAAGTGCAAGTGATTGACAAGTCCCTGGGATGTAACCAAGGAGGCCACAAAGATGAGAAGGATTAAGAATTGATGACAAAATAAACCAGGAAAGAACTGCAGGTTCAAGGAGAGATGGAGTAGGGACAACGACCTGAGAGGGAGGGAGGGGAGGTAGGGTTCTGGGAAAAGGGAAAGGGGGAAGAAACGAGAGGGTTGAGAAAATATGAGAGAGGGAAAGAAAAACAAGATAGAGAGAAGGCTTTGAAAAAACTAGACATGAAAAACCCAGAAAAGGAAAATTGGATCAGGGGAGGAGAGAAAATAGGAGAGGGATTGAAAAGAGGATCAGAGAAATCCTACAAAAAAAAAAAAAACTACAACTACAAAATCTAATGCTTTCCGAATCCAAAAACTTTATGGGCAGAGTTTCAATAACCTTTGCCTGGATAACTTATGTGTACGTGGATATGGACAGACGTTGTTATGAGAGGAGATCCAAATTTGAAGAGGGATAGTTGCTTGAATCAGACCTGCGACCAAGGTCAAGCCTTCTAGACCAATGCATTGAACCCGAAGAGTTCTCCTTTCTCGAATTCACAACTAATAGAAGTTCACACATGCCCATGGTATTATTTTAATTACTGGGATTTAATGGGAAGGGGTGCGACAAGACCGCGACACCACTCCCATTGTAGTTACTTCTGCCACATTGCTTCAGGCCTATCATGGGATAAGATTAGCCACTAACACTCCATTAATTTCCATTTGACCTCTGATTAGGTTGACTCCCTTTTTTGCCTTTTTTTTTTCTTCCTCATTGTGGTCTCTTTTGATGTGGAATAGTTTTGTTGTGTTCATTTTTCTAAAAATGTCCAGGACTCGTAACATGATACCTTTTAATAGATTTCTCTCTATTATATTCTTTCGAATTGTAGCTCTTATTACTACCTTTGAGTTGATAGGAATTGCTAGATTACTTATCTGTTTATTGAGAGCTAGTTTAAGTCCTGCATATAAGGCAAAGGCCTCCGCTTTGTTGTTGGTGTATTTTCCAAGTCCCCATGGATAGATACTATTAATACTTTCTCTAGAATTACGAATGATCTCCCCTTCTCCTACCACCCCAACCTGATGAGTGTCCATTACTTGCCTCATATTTTTACAATTTTGATGGTCCTTTTATACATTCAATATATATCCTGTAGATTGATCAACAAAATTTTTGCAAAAAATATTGACTTCAAGAGCCCATAATTCATGTTGTGATCGATGAGGGATGAAGATTCTTGGTGGTCCCTTGAGTACCTTTTTCCCATGTTTTCCATTATCCTTTGTCCAATGCCACACCACTTTTGGAAAGTGAGTCTGCTTCACTATTTTTTCCCCTATAAATGTGAGAAATGGAGAAAGAGGAGATGGTGGAGATTAGTCCTCTGATTTTCTTAAGTAAACGAAAAAGTGAAGTGTAAAGTTGTGAAGTGTTGTAACCTAGGTCTGCATCCCCTACCTCTCCTCTCTTTTTCCCTACGCCTTCATCATTTTTTCCTTTTTCTGGTTGGTCAACTCAGTTTCCCACTATTGAGTGTCTTGTCCCTTATTCGTTTTTTTCGAGTCTTCGCGCATTTCTGTTTTTGTTTTTATGGAAGGGTAAAATACGTGTCATATTTGTTTCAGAATGCTTGTCATCACATGCACCATTGATTGAGCTCACAACAGGTCTACCAATCCTTTTATATGCACAAGAAATGTCCGTGCACACGACGCAACAATCCAGAGCAACAAATCTTGGGCTCAGATTGTGGGAACAGACAGGTTAATTTTCGACGATGGAGATCCATCAGGTCAAATAGATCAACGAATCTCATCCATTCGAGTTCCAGAATTGCACAGGTTTTAATATCAAGTTCAAAGTACGGAGTTCCCAAATACCCTAAGCCTCCGAAGTCCTGAGAACCTGACACGTCGCTTCGACGATTTTCCTTTGGGAGTTTTTTGAGCTTAACATTCAAAAATTTCTGAACTCCCGAAGCTTGGATTTTCAAAGAGAATATGGATTGTTCGTCGGTCATGACGCACGGTAGCAGATCATTCACTTCGGGAATTTTCCACCTGGAGATTTTCAGGTTTCACATTCAAAAGTCCAAAAGAGCCAAAGACCCGAAGTAAATCTAGACCATCCATCAGAGGGGACATGTGGCAACATATCATTCACTTCAGAGATTTTCCTCTGGGAGATTTTTCATGCTTCACATTTGAAACTCCTGAAACCCGGACTTTCGAAGAGGATCTGGATCGTTCATCCATCACGACATGCGGCGACAGATCATTTACTTCGGCGATTTTTCTCTGGGAGGTTTCGAAGAACTAACATTTGAAACTCCCGAAGCCTGAAGTGCCGAAAAGCTGGAATAAATCAGGACCATACATCGACGGAGACACTAGGAAGTAGATCAACCACTTCGGTGGTTTTCCTTTGGGAGATATTCACGCTCAACATGTTGAAACTCTTGAAGTCCCAAAGCCCGACGAGTCAGAGTCCCTAAGTGCCGAAGCACATGGCAACCAATAGTTGAGACATGTGGCACACTCATGAGGCAGGACACGTGGCATTCATCTCAGGTCATTTGGTTGTGTCAGTCACCCATTTCCACATGACACGTGTCACCTTTTGTTCTAAGACACCTCAGCAGCCGTGACATCATATGACATCAGGCCACCACATCACTTCGACGATTTCCCTTTGGGAAATTTCCAAGCCTAACATTTGAAACTCTCGAAGCCCGGACTCCCGAAGTGCTCGTGAGTGGTATCGATCCTTGCCCCTTGCTAGCATCTCTTCCTTGGAATAGTTCCATGTTGCATTCAGTAAGCTTTGTAAAAGGTTTTTTCCAATTGATTTAATTTTTGAGAACTGTTGTGAAGAATTTGAATCTCATATTCGACAGTCACTTATTAGTTCTTCTGGTAGTGAAAGTAAAGGGGAATTTTCCGTTGAGGAAGTGGAGGAATATTCGGTTAAGTATGAGTCTTCTTCTGATATTTTTACTCAAAAGGATGATGTTGGGAATTACATTAATGATGAAATTGATGATAACAAGGCTTTGGATACATCTTGCATTATTCTAGGTGACTCATATAGTTGTTGTTATGATACATTTGTTGTTCTATGTTGCCATAAATATTTTATTAATTGTGAGGAAAGTGATGTCGAAGGTCACGAGCATGTTTTTTCCCTTCCTTCTAAAATTGTTGAGCGACAGGAAAACTATAAGTTTGAAGATGACATTCTGAAGCTAGAACAAGGACAAGCCAACAATGCAGGAGACATACCAATTCATTTCAAACAACAAGATGAGCAGTATCAAGGGTGTTTTGCTGCCCTTTATGGTTGTGAATCACATGACTTTCATGGGCAGTTTCAACGAGGACAGGAGCATCTCAGTCTTGTTTATAATGCAGATCTCTAACAATAACAAATTTGTCCTCTCAACCAGTTGGAGGTTTTTCATGAGTTTCAAGATCCAATAACAAGATGGATGGATTCTTATTTTTCCAAAATCCCAAAGTTTGAAAGTTTTACCATGGTCATCATTTGCAACTGTAAGTACCAAATTCCTACCATCTTTTTGTCGTGTTTGATATATCCTCTTTGGATTATTCTAAACAATGACCTGCACATAGTTACGATTCTTAGTCAAATGTTTTCTTGGTTTCGTTGGAAGTGAAATTACACATGATTGTGTTGGTTTTCAACTGAACAGAGTAGGTAGTAGGAGAATAAGCTCATAGTTCGAGCATTTAGTTTTTAGTTCGCAGATTGTTTTTCAGTATGTTGGTTTTCAGTAGCTTATTTGAATAAGAGACTCCATATCCCAATGCAAAGCATTGGGGTGTAGTTTCAGTTTTTTTTATTCAATAAAATGCATGGCTGTGGGACAGTAATAGATACACAGGGCTAACAGACAGAAACGAGGGTAAGTGATGAAAGGTAAGAGCAGTTATCTAATCTCAAGGCATCGATCTACAGTTCTTAGCACCTCATAGGGACGAGCTATCCCTAGTTGGAGCCAATGTTGTAACCTAGGTCTACATCCCCTACCTCTCCTCTCTTTTTCCCTATGCCTTCATCATTTTTTCCTTTTTTTGGTTGGTCAAGTTAGTTTGCCACTACTGAGTGTCTTGGCCCTTATTCGTTTTTTTTTTAGTCTTCGCGCATTTCTGTTTCTGTTTTTCTGGAAGGGTAAAATACATGTCATATTTATTTCAAAATGCTTGTTATCACGTGCAACATTGATTGAGCTCACCGCAGGTCTACCAAGCCTTTTCTATGCACAAGAAATGTCGATGCACATGACACAACAATCCAGAGCAAAAAATCTTGGGCTCAGAGCGTGGGAATAGACATGTTAATTTTTGATAACGGAGATCCATCAGGTCAAATAGATCAACGACTCTCGTCCATTCGGGTTCCAAAATCACATGGGTTTTAATATCAAGTTCGAAGTACTAACTTCCCAAAGACCCAAAGCCTCCGAAGTCCCGAGAACCTAACACATTGCTTCAACGATTTTCCTTTGGGAGTTTTCTGAGCTTAACATTCATAAAATCCCGAACTCCTGAAGCCTGGATTTCCGAAGAGAATTTGGACCGTTCGTTGGTCACGACACGCGACAACAGATCATTCACTTTGGGGATTTTCCTCCGGGATATTTTTCAGGTTTCACATTCGAAAGTCCCGAAGAGCCAAAGACCCCAAGTCCCGAAGTAAATCTAGACCATCCATCAGAGGGGACACATGACAACAGATCATTCACTTCAGAGATTTTCCTTTGGGATTTTTTTCATGCTTTACATTTGAAACTCCCAAAACCCGGACTTTCAAAGAGAATCTGGACCGTTCATCCAACAGGACACGTGGCGATAGATCATTTACTTCGGCGAGTTTCCTCTGGGAGGTTTCGAAGCACTAACATTTGAAACTCCCGAAGCCCGAAGTGCCGAAAACTCGAAATAAATCAGGACCATGCATCGACGAAGACACGTGGAAGCAGATCAACCACTTCGACGGTTTTCCTCCGGGAGATCTTCACGCTTAACATTTTGAAACTCTCGAAGTCTCGAAGCTCGACAAGCCAGAGTCCCGAAGTGCCGAAGCATGTGGCAACCAACAATTGAGACACGTGGCACACTCATGAGGCAGGACATGTGGCATTCATCTCAGGTCATTTGGTTGTGTCAGTCACCCATTTCCACGTGACATGTGTCACCTTTAATTCCAAGACACCTCAGCAGCCATGACATCATACGACATCAAGCCACCACATCACTTTGGCGATTTTCCTCCAGGAAATTTCCAAGCCTAACATTTAAAAATCCCGAAGCCCGGCTCTTGAAGTAAGGACAGACCATTGATCTCAAATAAACCTGAACCATTGATCCTTGCAATAGGTGAATGTCACCTTGGTCTTAGATCAATGGCTATAGTTCATTGCGGGGATGCAAACTGCCTGGACGTTGATTTTCCAGGGCGGTCCCACAATTTAAACCATGGTTTTGTTGGAAGGGTACGTGGCAGTTTGTGGGGGATTGCGGGCCCAAAGGCGGTGTGGACCCAAACCACCCTCAATGACTTCCCCAATCACCTGCTTATATGACACTGTGTCACATCCACGTCGCCTCCACTCATCCCACTCACTACTTTCACCCCTCTCGCCGCGTGCCATCTGTCTGCCACACACGTCTATTGCCTCTACCTCCCCTCCACTTCATCTACATCCATGTCGTCCACCTTCATGCGTCCTATTTTCCTATTGGATGCCCACCTCCACGTCTTCCTGTTCACAATCAACTCATCATAGAGAAATAAAGAAGAAGGGCTAGTTACAGGAGAGACAGAGTACGATAGAGAGTTAAGTCTTAGTCATGGGCCGATGCAGATTAGTTCTAGAACACTTCAATAGGCTCTGATCATGCAAACATGTTATCTCCAATAGCCTCCAACAGCTCACAGACATGCCGTCGTTCAACACAGAGCTCTGCCATGTCACTTTGAGGCCTATTTTCGGCCACTTAGTTCCTCTAGCACATGCATCAGTTCTGTCGCAGAGACAGTAGTAGTTTTATTTGATTAAGTCCAACATTTTCCTAGATTAGATGCAAGAGTGGTCTTATGCGTGTGATAAGAACCACTCTTACTGATTAAGTCCAGTGTCTTAGTAGAGTTAATTATTTGATTTACGAACAGTTCCCTAAATTTAGGTCTCAGTCCCCTAAGGAAGAGAGCCTCTGCAACTCTTTTAAATAGTTAGTTTTTGCATATTGTAAAGGTCAGATTTTTTGAGGAAAGAATAATAATACAACATATTGGTTGGACCCGTTTTATGCATGGATTAAAGCTCTCTACCTGGTGAATATACTCTTGATGACAGTGTTTCATTCAACTCTTCATTTGTTTTCATTCTTATCTTGAATACAATTTTTGATTTGTGCAACGTACATTTCATTTTCTTTCAGCTATTGTATGACTTATTTTTACTGATATGCAACTTGTCAAACAACCAATGCTTTGGTAAAGATTTGTTTTTTGCAACCTGTGGGAGTTATTGTGTTTTGATACATGGTTGATGTCTTGAAATGATATTTTAAGTATCGAACTTCTTGTAGCAGATTATTCATTGAGTAGTTTGTTGTTTCTCTCTGTTTTCTATTATTTCACTGGTCTGTCATTAGTGTGCCATCGACCAAGGAGGGCCCTCATCCATATCGTTCTGCCAACCCAAGCTTGCCTTTTTCTTGATAGAATAACCCTCTAACCAACCAACAAAAAGTTAAAGAAGCAATCATTCTAAACTTATAGGTGGCCTAGCTTTTCCCTTTAGCAGTCAGGTGCAGACTTTAGGACCAACATGAAGAATGTGAGATCCATTGATAATGTTTACAATGAGGAGAGAGTCTCCAAAGACTTGAATACAAGAGAGGTGCTTTTCTTGAGCAAGTTTGAGGAGGAGGAAGAGGGTTGTAAATTCACTTTTGTTGTTGGTGGCTTCACCGAGTCCAACAAAAAAGGAATTAGAGTTGGAGATGGAAAGATGAAGGATGCCGCCAACACCCCCTATAGAGGGGCACCTTGGGAAACCCCGACAAAGAAATCCCATGGAATAATTTGGTTGATTTCTAAGGGTGGGGGGGTAGGAGGGAAGGAGTAGGAGGAAGGGGGATTGGCGGGGAGGGATTCAAAGGAAGAGAGGATAGAGATAGCATAATAGAGAGGGGGAAGATATATTCCATAGAAAGTGGCTTTATTCCAAGCATTCCATATTCCCCAATAGGTCATGGGAGGGAGGTCTCGATATTTTTCAGAGGCTTGGGTTGTCCCACCAATATTTCAGAGCTTCTCAAATGGAGTCTGCTTTCCATTAAATGCTTAGATTGAAGGAGCTTTTAAATTTTCCCAAAACTTCTGAAGTATATGAACAAGAAATGAATAGGTGATTGCTTGTTTCCTCATTAAGTTTGCGGAGAGGACACTTGCTTCGACATGTGAAGATTCTTTTATTTATATTTTCCCAAGTCAAAGTATTTTCTTTGAGGAGGGGCCAACAAAAGAGTTTTTTTTTTTTTGGGGGGGGGGCTATTAAGTTTCTATATCAATTCCCCCCACCAAGGAAGCAAGGGAGTTTCCACCTCTGTAAGGAGAGATTCATATCTTGAGTTGGGAGAATGTTTTCCTATTGGGTTGTAAAACCAAATTAKTTTATCCTCTTGTTACGAGATCTGAACCAATGATTCATTCAAAGGCTGAAGATCTTGGTCCCACATATGAGCATAAGTTTTTGAAAGCCCTAATTGTCTCCAGGAAAGCCATTTGTTGGGCCTGAGGTTGCTTCTATGTATTTGATTTAGAGAGAAGATTCCTTGTTGGTGGAGGAATTGAAAAATTGGTTATGGGAAAAGGTGATTATTTAAACATCTAATCTAGGGGTCCTTGCTTATCATTAGTTTCTCTCCGTTGCCCACTTTCCATATGAGCCAATTTTTTATTAAGGGGAAGGATTGAATGAGGGATTTCTAGACTATAAAGTTGTTGACTGAAGGTTTTTGGGGCCTTTGAATCCATGTTATTAGAGAGTGAGTGGGAAAATATTTTCCTTCTAAGATTTTGAACCAGAGACCATTATTTTCAATTAGATTCAACACATTTTGGCTACCAATGGTTTTGAAAAAAGGTGGATATTTTTGAGTCTCCATCCCTCTAATAACTTTGGGAGAACAATATTATCCCATGAAGTCAATACAAGACTGTTGTGGTCCTCTTTTCCAACCCGGTGGTACCCAAAGTCCATATTTCTGAGTTTATTGAGTGTTCCTTTGGGGATCTAAGCTAGAGAATTCCAATAAATAGGGATGGCTTCAGTCACTGATTTGATCAGAACCAATCTACCCACTCTGGGGAGCCATCTGTTATACCATGACTTGATTCTCTTTTCCACTTTTTCAATTAGCCATTTCCAGTCCTTGGAGAGGTAGTTATTTGGTTTCAAAATGAAACCAAGATATTTCAATCCTTATGATATTGGGTGGTTGGCGGTATTAAGAGAGTTTTCTGTGTGATTCTTTTCTTGTATGCTTTGACCCCTGGAGATCAAGATGGATTTTTCAGGATTTATGAAAGTCCCGGTGGCATTGAAAAATTGGTCTAGCATTTGTCTGAGCTGGTTTATGGACAAGATGCTTCCATCATAAAATATAAGAATGTTGTCAACAAATAAAAGGTGGGTGAGGATTACCTGGTTATTTATAGCAATAAATTTGAAATTTCCTTGAGTAGTGGCCTTTGAAATGAGTTTGCTCAGGCATTCAACTACCAGAAGAAAGAGGAGTGGAGAGAGGGGGCAGGCTTGTCTACGACCCTTTTTTCTTTGAAGGGGGAGGCTGCACCATTGATCAGTAATTCAAAAGATGAGGTGCTAATACAATTTTGTATCCATGAGACCAAATTGTGAGAGAAACCCAAGTGCAAAAGGAGAATACAAATATATAACCAACTTAACCTATCAAAGGTTTTTGACAGGTCTACTTTGTATGTGGTTGCCCTTAGTTTTTTGGAGAGTATAGTGTGTAGGCCTTCTTGAGCTAGACCAATTGCTTGATGAATTTGTATGCCTTTCAGGAAGCCAAATTGTTCATTCAAAATGTTCTATTCAAGGGTTTCTTTGATCCTGAGGGCGATGATCTTGATGATGATTTTGTAAATGGCGTTGCAGAGGGAGATGGGGTGGAAGAGGTTGAAGGATAGGGGGTTATCAACTTTTGGAATGAGGGCTAGGAAAGTCTAGTCGAAAGGAGCATACTTCTAGCCTAAAGTCCGAGAGTATTCTATAAATCTAAGAAGATCATCTCCCATAATGTCAAAACACCCTTTATAGAAGTCAAGTGGGAACCCATCAAGGTTAGGGCTCTTGTCCTTCTAGAATGGATGGATCACCCAAAGAAGCTCCTCTTTTGTAATTTATACCATAAGGTTTTCATTTTCCTCCTCATTTATGTATCTAGGGAAGAGTTGTATTGATTGAAGGATGACATAAATTGTGGCTCTCCATTCCTCTATGAAGGGAGTCCGAAAGAAAGAGACACCTTCATAAGCAATATCTTCAAAGGAGTGTGTTATAGTGCCATTTTTCTTTCTAATCTTCTGATGTTCCAATTGAAATTGCAGATCTTCCTGCTGTTGGCACAATGATGAAAAAAAATTGTATTTTCATCGCTTGCCTTAAGACATAACGCTTTTCTTTTCAATATCTAGGCCTTTTCCTTGTTTAGAAGAATATTATTTTTTTCTTTTTGGAGGGATTGCAATGTCTCTTTTTGAGCATCCGTGAAAGGGAAGGACAGTTCTTTGGTTCTGTCAATATCCAATTGGGCTTCAATTATGAGAAGTTCATGATCCTCCATTTTTTTTCTTTTCTTTGGTCTAGGAGGCATAGGCTTTTTTTCAGTGTTTTAAGATTTGAGTGGAATTGGATAGGGGGTGATTCAAGGAGGGAGGGATCGAAGGGGGACTAACTTTTGTTTACCAGGGAGAGATAAGAGGGATCTTTGAGCCAAGAGGAATTGAATTTAAAAGGGATGGGATTTTTTTTTAAGGTTGGGGGAGATCTCTAGAAAGATAGGATTATGGTCTGAGATGTAATCAGATTCAATCCATTGGTGAAAGCGAAGTTTGCAAGAGCGGAGGTCTTTGGATATTAGAAATCTGTCCAACCTTTTGGAAATTCTGGCAGGTCGTGATTACATATTTCTCCAGGTGGGGGTGACTTTTAGTGGAAGAATATAGATTAGCTTGGCCTTTTCCAGAGCTTCAGAGAAAAAAAGAACCAGTGGATTCTGGAGAGAACCTCAGCCCCAAAATTCACTAGGGGAGAGGGTGAAATTTAGGTCTCCTCCAGGAATAATTTTATTTACCTGAAGAAGGGAGGAGTTGAGAATCTTGTTCTAAAAGAGTTCTATGTCTGCGTAAGGGTCATAAGTGTTGATATAGAGAAAAGGGGAGGACATCTATGATGATATTTCCATGATGGCCAGGGCTAAGGGGATCTCCTAGGAATTTTGTACTTGTGTGTTTGAAGTGTTCCAACCAGTGATTGGTCCCCCCGATCTTCCGAAGGTTTCATTTGATGAAAATTCCCAAACTGGGAGAGAGGAGGCTATAATTTTAGAAGCAAACCTGCCCTGGGTCACTGTTTCTCGCAAAAAGAGAATATCAGGTTGATGAAGGTTGACAAGCCTTTTTATGGCCAATTTCTTGGAGGGATTGGCCAACCCTCTACAGTTGAGAGAGAGAGTTTTCATTTTGGAGCTACATCAAGAGTTGATTCTCTAAGGGCCCCGAGAATTGAATTTTGTTTTCCGGAGATGATTTCGCAATGTCCTTGTTTCTGAGCCCAAGAGAAGAAGGATTTCCTTCTTCTGAGTAGAGGCTTTGGGTTTCAATGCTCTAGAGACCCCATGACTCCT
>JASDQU010435830.1:13022-25879 GCA_032191745.1 Picea mariana
CTCCTGTAAGCAATCCAGGAGTGACTTCCGACGCTAACAAAATGCATAGAAAATATAACCTTAGGCCTAAATCAAACAAACAACTAGCACTTCCTAAAACTACTAAACAAAATCAAGATATTGGGAAAAATAAACAGAATACAGTAGATGAAGTAGGAAGTTCTTCCAAAAACAAACCAATTGATAAGTTTTAGGGACAACCTAATATTTAAACAAGTTATTTTAATTTAACAAATAAACTTTACAAGATTATGGTTCCCATTCCTTTAACTAGGTTGGTAAGCAATCATACTTACAAAAATAACTTGGATAAATTTTTAAATATTTCCTCTCCTACAACCCAAAAAAACACATAGGATGATTCTCCATAGGTGTTGGTTGGTTTACATCTTGAGTAAAGAAGTCGTGTCACACCACCCTTCTATGTAATTTTGACCATACATGGCCATATTTTACATAATTGAATGCTATATGTTGGAAACCTAGTCCACTAGGGTTACAATATTAGTCACTTGTGAATGGATATGAAACGACAAGTGAGTGTAACTATTATTGGGAGTCCAAGTGACCTTTTGGAAGATGAATCCAAAGATCAAGATCATGTATTTAGAAGTGTAACATAAACACATAGGATGATTCTCCACAGGCGTTGGTTGGTTTACATATTGAGTAAAGAAGTGGTGTCACACCACCCTTCTATGTAAGTTTGACCACACATAACCATATTTTACATAATTGAATGTTATATGTTGGAAACCTAATCCGCTAGGGTTACAGTATTAGTCACATGTGAATGGATATGAAATGTCAAGTGAGTGTAACTGTTATTGGGAGTCCAAGTGACCTTTTGGAATATGAATCCAAAGATCAAGATCATGTATTTATAATTGTATCATATTAATGAAATGGTATTCCACATTTATCTGAATTCGTGTGCATCTAACAATGGTATCAAAGCCTTAGTTCTTAGGACTGAATTGAGCTATAGGATTTATCCATAGTTGAGTCATACATGGGAATTTTTCATTCCTGTCTGCAAAAATGTTCCTTTTTCTGTCAGCCTACCATTCTGCTATCTATCCATATACAAGGCTTCCCAAACCTTCCCACTCATAAATTCTCTACCTGCTTAAAACCTTAATCTAATTGACCATTCACCTCCTATGGTTTTCTAAATGACTACCATTGCACCTCATATCTGAATGTGTTCCTTCTTTCCCTCATAATTCTTACTCTTTCTAAGTGAAACTTTGGATTTCCTCCATCACTCATTTCCTCCATCACTTATTTCCTCCATCACTCATTATTGGATGATCTAGGAGAGATATATTCAATCTCACAACATTTGGAAGCAGTGAAAAAGGAAGTTATATGATCAAGAAGAGTGGGATTTGTGATGTATCCAGGTAAGACAATTGTTGTGTTTGTTTCGTCACTTGGGTGAGAAAAACAAGGTCACTTGCATGTCTAGTTGGGCCTGCTAGACAAGACAGAGGTTAGTGCATGAGTTAAACAATCCAAGCACATGAAATAAACAAGTAAACAAACTAAAAAAAACTAAGGAAATAAAACTAGAATGCATAAGAAACTTTTAGAACCAAAAACATTGAACCAATGACCAAGATTATGCCACCAATGGATAACTATATTAGTCGAAAAAACACCATAGAGAAATGAGGACTTATGAGTCCCCTCTTCCTCCTTGGGAGGGATCTTGAGTTCCCTAATGGAGATATTTTCTTACAATGGTAAAAAAAAAATCAAATGATGAAGAAATCAATGCATATTCCCTCAAGAGGTGAGTGGAATGGCCTATTAGAATGTGCCTAGAATGATCCAAGGAAAAAAAGGATTCTCAAGGGAGGATTGAATTAAGTGGGTGTGGATAATTTCTTCAAGAAATAGTGGGACATTTTAGAATTACTTTGGAGAAAAACTACTTCAATATCCACAATTCAATATGGAAATTATGTGAGTGAGGAGTGATGTTGTGTGTGATAAAGTGATAAAATGTTCCAAATTTTAATAAGTTAGGTGTGAATTTGCAACATGTGGACTTCCTGTGGTCATTAAAAATATTTGTTACCTATCTTACTAGTTGTCATTGGTACAACCTTGCGGAATTTTAAAATCCCTAAAGAACTAGCATGTGAACATATGGGTCCCTACTAATCCTTTAAACTCCCTAATGTTGTTTACAATAAGAAAGCTTGAAAAAATATCCTAGATTGCAAGCATGTGGGCATGTATGGGTCCGTTACTTTGATCTTTAAACTCTCATAGTGATGTAAACTAAGAAAGTAATTTCAAGAAACTATTCTAATTTTGCAACATGTGGGCATGGATGGGCCATCCTTACAACTTTAAGATGATTTCAAAAAAGAAACTAAGAGGATCCCCGGGGGGGCTTTGTCCTCTCCTAAATATTTTGTTAAGGGAGGTGAAATTTCCCCTTAGCCACCTTTCTGATTCTCAAGATCGCTCTATGGTGCGAGAGAAGAACATACACAATGATCAAAGTTGATTTCTGGTCCCAATGCAAGTGTTTTTTATATGTGATAGCAAATAATCTTAACTTAACTTTTACAACCTAAACAAGCCATCCATGTGGCAACCAAATCAAAAAGAGGAGAAAATATGGTTCTTTTTACCCCCTAAGTGCCTATGTTTAGCTAAACTTTCATATGGGAAAGGAGTCTAAGTGGAGTGCATTTACAAATTGCATGAAAGAAATATTTTGAAGGCTAGGGGCCTTCAAATCATCAAAAAAACTCTTACAATTTTGAATCTCTGGAAAGGTGCGCGGGTTACAGTTCAGACAGAGGCACAGTGGGTGCACAGTGCATAGAATGTGCAGAGAAAAGAAGAACTTTTGGCACACAATGAACATAATGCATAGAGAACATAAATACTTTGGGCGTACAGTGCGCTGAGTGCACGTTTGTGGGCTGAAATATCCGTGCACATTCTGATACGCTTTGTGGGGGGGGGGGCGATTTTGAGTGAAATTATACTCCTCCAGCTCCAAACTTGGCTCTTGATAGGTAAGGCTAGGCCAGTTTTGGTACCTGCAAGAAAAATGGGTCAAAAAGAAGTGCTCTCAAAGCCCATATAGGGTGGAAATTGATACCTTTCCCCAATATGGTTGCCAATGTGTTGTGTCTATTTCGTCACTTGGGTGAGAAAAACAAGGGCACTTGCATGTCTAGTTGGGCCTGCTAGACATTACAAAGGTTAGTGCATGAGTTAAACAATCCAAGCACATGAAACAAACAAGTAAACAAACTAAAAACAACTAAGAAAATAAAACTAGAATGCATAAGAAACTTTTAGAACCAAAAACAATGAGCCAATGACCAAGATTATGCCACCAATGGATAATTGTATTAGTTGGAAAAACACCATAGAGAAATGAGGACTTGTGATTCCCCTCTTCCTCCTTGGGAGGGATCTTGAGTTCCCTAATGGAGAGCTCTTCTTACAGATCCCTAATGGAGAGCTCTTCTTACAATGGTAAAAAAGAAAGAAAATGATGAATAAACCAATGGTTATTCCCTCAAGAGGTGAGTGGAATGGCCTATTGGAATGTTGCTAGAATGCTCCAAGGAGTAAAGAGGATTATCAAGGGAGGATTGATGTAGCATAACAATACTATGAAAACCTTCATTTCTTAGTGCACCCATGGCCTCCATTTATAACATGTATTCAAAAAAATACTCAACTGGTTCTTCGTCTGAACAAGGGGCCCTTTAGGGCACCCTTTGGTCCTTGACCAACCCCTCATTCGGATTTAGCTCAGATATGAGGGTCAAATCAAGTTGGGAGCTGGTCCATAAGTGGTTGAGGGGCCGGCAAGAACCATAAATGCGTCATTCATAGGAGTGTGTGGCTTTTCTTGTACACAGTCGTGCATATGGCACATGTGCACTCTACAAGCTTCTTTGGCTTGCACACTGTGCACGTGCTTCCTTTAGTGATTTAGAGCATGTAAATTTTTTCCTAGTTGTATAGTTTTTTCCTTTTGGAAATAAATTTTGGTGTTGCAGGTGAACTAATGGTTGTTTGTCAATGTTGTATTTATGTAACCATTTGCGTGCAATGTTGCGGATGAAATTTCATTGATAACATATGCCCCCTAATGTGTGAGGTTAGGAGCATACGTATAGCCGAAATACATCAATGTTTCTTGTACTGAGAGTACCATTGTAATGAAGAGTGCTAATAGGAACTGCAAGAGAAATCCGTCAGAGGGAGAGGGGAAACGGTGGGACCCAAATCAT
The DNA here is from genome assembly GCA_032191745.1 of Picea mariana. Classification (NCBI taxonomy): domain Eukaryota; kingdom Viridiplantae; phylum Streptophyta; class Pinopsida; order Pinales; family Pinaceae; genus Picea; species Picea mariana. The sequence goes on from JASDQU010435830.1 coordinate 17,303, forward strand.
TCTCTAGGGAGAGAAAAGAAAATATGTATACAAACGAGGCGGGCATGCCCCATGCTCGTGTCATGTAACTCAAAATGTAAGACAGTAACTGAAGTTGTATGCTGATGTAGATAAATGCAGCACCCTCCAGGGCAGTTTGATAATGGTAGATGACAATTATGATGGTGAACATACTCTGAAAAGAGGCAAGGATGTCTGTAAGAAGTTTCGATGACTCGTAGGCATTGATGGCCTAACAAATTCAGAGGTCTTCGGCTAGTATAAAATAACTGCAATAGTCACATAGTAAGACCCACCGTAACATGAGATTTTGTTGAAGTTGAATGTTATGGGGGTCAACGGCATCAGAGAGAAATGATGGTTCTCTCTGTTTCTTCCAATACTCCTCATTGTAAAGGTAATGAGAGTCAATATATTGTCTCCCTTATGGAAGCTATGTTGATGTCGAAAAAAAGGGAGACGCGACTCCAAGAAGAAAAGGGCTTCATGAAATCCACAAGATAAGATCAAGAACTGATAGGGAACATGAATGAAGTTAAGATGCGATGAGACTCAATACTGCCCTTGGTTGGGGGTATGTTTGGAGGATGATTGGAAGTAACTGAAAAACTGCATCTAGTGTCAAGGGGATGACTAGACATGGGGTTAAATGGTGCCAGAGGCATGAAAAAGTGGACAAAATCAAAGATCAGGGGTACATGGACTATGGGATACTCAGGGTTTATGAACAATGTCAGAATGAGAAAAGGAGAGTGGATGCCCCAACCAAGGGCGACATGGGTTGCGTTGCCGAAAAAAAGAAGGTCATCAAGGGTGATGACAAAAAGATAAGTAAATGCTGGAAACAAAGGCTTTGTAGAATTACCAAATAAACAAAGAATAATTTGGGATGAGTGTACATATATAGAAATGGGTGCCCCCATGCGATATGGCTTGGCCTGTGAGGGCGCAAGTTGCGTGGAGAACTGGTGGAGAGTGGGGGACCCATGGGTGGGTTTCTATATGAGGTAAATGAATGGAGGAAAAGCTGCAGATGGGAAAATTGATTGTTGATGAAATGGAGGGTTAATGATACTGCGGGGGTGCATTCAAATAGAACTGAGATGAGATAACTTGGGAGTCCATTGGGAAGGCTAGGAAAATGATGAGAAGGAGTATGTGGCATATTCTTGGAAATGTGTAAGACTATCGAGACTCTCATCCCTAGGGGGTGAAAGAAGAATGAGTGTCAAAGTACCAAGGGGAACTATGAATGGGACAACTCATGTGGGGGAGAGTGCTACCAGGTGACAACACCAAAATGCAGCAGAGGTGATAGTACTATAGAGCCGGATGTAGGGACCCTAAAGGTGAATGTCGGAGGGTGTAATTGGGAGATGCAATTGATATTCAGAGGGAATTATTACATGCCATGTCGATCATATACCTAAAGGGGATGCAATGGTTTGTGATGACCAAGTACCTTCACACATTAAAACCGAATACCTGACGTGAACAATATCTGAAGATAAAGAACATATAATAGTTATTTGATAATTTTGAACATGAGCATGCATACCTAGACGTTATGTGAGAAAAATGCTCCCCTAGGGCCGAGTGTAGATGGTGATCCAGGGAATGTGACTATGTAGATGGAGGGACCCTGATCCCATGGCTGAAGACGAATTGGGAAACAAAGGCTCTGGGATCCTGTAGCTGAGTGTGGAAGTTTGGAAAAAGGGACTATATATGGTTGTTGGGCCCACAATGCCACCTCATTTGTACCCACTTCTATAGTGAATTGATGAGAGTATTTGGAGGAGTTTTGATGATTACGAGAGCTCGAGCTGACTGATCCAGGAGTTGCGAGAGTCAGGTTAGTGGTCCCATCCTTCTGCATAGTATGTAGTTTCTAGTTTTTGGGTAGGGGTCGTACAGATGGTTGTACTAGGGTAGGTTTAGGGGTGGGAATAAAATCTTAGCTTCGATTGTACATATGGAGGCTTGGATAGGAGGGTCAAAGGATTCCTTTGAGAGAAAAAGTCCTCTATGATGGAGCGCATTCCATGGGAAATCCGGGGTAGTGAGTTCCTTCAGGATATCTTTATTGCAGTGGAAAATGTGAGAATCTAGAGGATTCTGGGAGGTAACATGGGTGACTGTCACCGTGTGATTTTCTTCAAGTGGTGAGGATGTAGAGGGGATGTGACAAGTATGTTTCGATGGCTCGCTTGTCATAAACAAAATGTCCAGATATTGTGGGGGATAAATTGTAGTAGGGGGTAAGATTTCCTGTGGGAAATGAACCTAGGAATTGGGAGGATTTGGGGGAATATCCTCAGACTGTCTATCTATGAACCATGGAGGGGTGGGAAGTGACTCAAGTTCAAGGGAGGTGATGTGAACAATATTTGGAGAAGGGATGGGGGGAGTCACTTGCATCACATGAGGTGAGGTGGTCAAATGATTTTGAATAAGGGTTACTTGACAACGCCTATATTCAATGATCAAATGACATTGGTATGTGAAATGAGCAAGTGAGTCACAAAGAGAGAAAGGGCATCTCATCCATTTGGGGAATGAGGTAGAGACACAATCAATGTCGGTGACGTGGGTACCCACAAATACTGATGGAAAGGGATCTTGTTGAAAAGTTTGGCGTACTACCGTTAGTTTATGGCGAAACTTAGGTAGAGATGGGCAATGATGAGTGTAGTGGCCATACTCTGAACATATGGCACAAACAAATTTGGTTCGCAACCCTTTACTACATGTAGTTGGGGATGTTGTGGTAGTACTAGGTGTGCTTGGTGAAGTGGTGAGAATTGTGGTTGCTCGAGGGAGTTGAATCAGATTGTGTAATTAAGGAAGAGAAGGACATCTATTGGTGGGGTGTCCCTCTCTTTTGTAAAGTGCACAAGGAGTTTGAAATTGGGGAGGAAGTGGAGTCGTCGGATCTTTCTTATTCTGTCTACCCCTAACCATAGTAGTGGTGCTGGCAATTAGGGGTGAAGGTGGCGTGGTCGAAGTTAGTACTGGAATCTGCATTGGGATTCCCTCTGACTAAGGAGGGAGAGATGGTTGAGGAACCATCATGGGTGGGTGTAGATACCATTACCATACAGGGATGGCAAGCACCATGTTGGGAATGGTAAGCGTCACAACTACCTAAAATGCTTGTACTCCCAGTGGGGGGTAGAAGAAGGGAATTTGAGTGATGGCTTGGGGGATTGTCTCCCAAATCAGGATTTTCCCTACATGGAGGGTGAAATCGGGGATAATTGGTGTAGTAGAGTTCTCAGGTAATCCCTGAGGTAGAAATTATTCAATTGGTGGGACATCAAGGTGTGGAGAGGCCTCAGTGGGAGAAATGGTGTCTTCGGTGTCAGTTCCATTAGAATATACAACACACACTTTGTTGAAGGGTGTATGAGAGGTGGTGCTCCATGGTATGCCCCCAAAAATGACGGGTCCTTGAAAATTATGGGGCCCATATCAATGAGTGAATAAGCATCAAAACTAGTGTGATTAAGAGGCAGGATTGTCATACCGTTGGCTTAGGTTGATGGATGGTTGGTTGTTATTGATGTCAAATATTGGAGAGTGATATTGTAGATTGATGTCAACCCTTGGAGAAAGTACGATAACAAATTCCAGAGGAACAAAGGTTTGGTTAATGGACGCAAGTTTGTTTGATGTAAATATGACTCATTATTGTCTTGTCATGGTTGATAATAAGTGCAAATGGATGAACTCCAAAGTGGTCCCCTTACGGTGAAATCCCTCACGGGAAGACGCTTTGCAGATTGAGTTATCCTATAAGTATGGTTAGAGAACCCATGCTTATATGTGGAATAATGAGATTAAGGTCAGTGAATTTTTCAGTGAAACTATCCTATATGGATAGTTCTTGTCATGCCATTTGTAGTGGTATGTGGAACACCACATAACTCCTCACGGTTAGAGAGTTATGGCCATGAGAAGTTGGAGAACTCAGGTTTGGGTAATGGACCCAAGTTTGTTTGATGGATAATGGTATGAGTTTTGATATAATTTCAGGTAATACTATTTTATATGGATATTACATGTCATTCCATTTCTGGTGGTATGTGAAATGTCACATAACTCCTCGCGGTTTGAGAGTTATGGCCTTACGAAGTTGGAGGACCCTCATATGTCATCTAGAAGCCCCAAAGGGTCAAAGTAGTCAAAGTGGTTTAAGAGATTTTAAAAGGTAAATAATAAAGTGAAGTGATGAGTGTACTATAATTCAAAGTGAATACAAAATAAATTATTTAAATAATAAATTTAATGGAGAAATTAGAAGTGGGTTAACCCTAAAATAAGGAAAGTGGGCAAAGTGACCTAGAAGATGTTTTTAAGGAAGCTACTTGGAGAGTATAAATAAGAGGAAAGGCTCTCTCATTTTAGAAAGACTTGAGAATATTGAATACCTATAGGTTTTTGAGGTAACCAAAGGACATATAAGTCGAATTTCTAAGGGAAGGTGAAGAAAAGAAGGCTGGAATTCAAGGAAGGATAAATTATTTTGATGATGCTTTCTAAGGTATGTTATTTACAGGCCATCTCACCATTTTTGAAACAACATTTTTTATAGAATGACTCAAACCATGAAATTTCTATTCCATTGAGGAAACATATCCAAGCATATGTGGTAAACAATTAAGCTTGTGGGTCGTTGTATTTTTGGAGTTACACTCTGTGGAAAATAGGGTTTGTGGCTAGTCCTGAAATTATTCTAAAACAAGTGTTTCAGTTAAAAATGTCATAACTTCTTCATAACAGATCAAAATCCAGTAAGACCAAATGTGTCGGTTAGAGTACAGTCTATAGTATGTTTTTTAATAGTTTCAGATCGATTCAACAAATATTCTGTGCGGGGAACGCTCTACAAGGTAGCTCTTTAGAATACACCAGAATTCAGCAAGGTATGCCATTCTTTCTATAACTCCTTTTATGAGAGGTTTCAAGTAGTGAAACCTGGATGAATTGCATAAAACAAATTGAAGAACATTGTGTATTAGTTTCAAATCTTTATTCATTACAGGTACAAAGTTATGATTATTTCAAGTTAGGGTTGTTGACTAATCCAAAACTAGGCATGTGAGACTAAATAAAAGTTTGATGAAAATGCTAGTCTCTTGTTGTTGAAGTGAAGGAAGGTTTGTAGGAATGTGATCATATACATCAGGTCTATTACAGAGTTAAAAATTAGAATTTTATGATGAAATTGATGAGGGAATTTGGTTGAGGTACATGTCAGGTACATGGTTGAGACAAGTAGTTGATGAGTTGGCACATACATGAGGTGTATAGTTGATGATGTTGGTACATATTGATGAGTCATAGTTGATGAGTAGTTGATACATGATTGTTACATACTTGGTACATGGTTGGAGGCACTTGTTCATGGTACAAGTTGAGGTACAAGTTGGTGCATGGTTGATTCTCTTGTGTATGGTACAGGTTGATTATAGGTTGGTTGGTATAGGTTGGTGCATGGTTGATGCACTTGTTTATGGTATAGGTTGATTACAGGTTGGGGCATAGGTTGATGCATGGTTAATGCATGGTTCAAATTCTTGGTACAGGTTGTTTGGTACAGGTTTACAACAATATATCTCACAGTGATAGTGTGACAGTGGTTCCATCATTCTACTTATGCACCAGGGCGATTGGATGTGGCAAGGATAGGTGGTTGTATCCACCTTCTGGTTGTAGTCAGAGAACATAGGGGGTTGTAGCTTCCTTCTGGTTGTAGCCAGATAATTGGGGATTTGTAGCTTCCCTAAGGTTGTAGCCTGAGAAACTAGGGGGTTGGAGCCTCCTTCCAGTTGCAGCTGGAAAACAAAGGAAGTTGGTGCTTCCAATCAATGTAATTCTTCAAGACATATAAGAAAAAGCATCATGTGGTTTTCTCCTGCTTTGGGTTTCCACGTAAAACACTAGTGTATTGTGTATGTGTATGATTGTTCATTTGTTCATTGCTTATTTACTTTGCAGTTATTGGATGATAATGCTACATTGATACAACACTTGGATTGTATGGTTAAAAAGGATTAAATTTCTCTATTACTGATTCAACCCCCCTCTCAGTAATCCAACAACTGGTATCAGAGCGAGGTTCCTTCAAGAAACATTTTAACCACTAGAAGGAGATCATTGATTATTCTGAGAATGGAGTACCAATGTTTAATGGTCATAATGGTTTTAAGTATGAGATGTGAAGCAGAAGGACGGAAGTATTTTTACAGGAACAAGGACATTATATTTGGCTATTAGTTGTTACATGATATGATAGTTCAAAAAGGGAAAAGACTGCAGCCAAGAAGAAATTGAAGAAGAATAACAAAAGAGCAATGGATTTCATCTGGGAAGGATTACCTAAACCGGTAAGAGAAAAGGTTGGTAAATGTTCATCAACCAAATAAATTTGGGATGCGTTGCATGACATATATTCTTCACCCATCGCGGATTCATAAAATGCCAAAGAAGATGTAGATACAGAACAAGAAGAAAGATGCTCATCATGTCAGACAGATTCAGAAGAGGAAGAGTATGATGAAGCAGAAGTTGATTATAGAGAAAAATTGATCAGTGCAATTAAATATCTAAGGAAAGAAAGAGAAGAAAACAAGTCATCCAAGAAAGAATTGATGAAGCAAAAGAAAAGTGTTTAAGGTTCTGAAAAAGATCAGTAAGTCATCAAGAATTTAAGAGCTCAACTAGAAGAGGCTAGAAGAATTGAAGAAAATCTAGAATATCAAAATAAATTTTTAGAAGCCAACATAGCAGCAAAAAAGGAAGAAGCAGAAAAGAAAGAAAAGATATTGATGGATCATCTCAAGGAAAGAACCAATGACTTAAACCAACTTGAGGAAGAGTTTGGTCAAGAAGAGAGAAGACTAGAAGAAGAAATAATTACATTGAAAATCCAACTTGAAGAAGCAAAGAGAACATAAGAGGTCATGAAGTCTCAGATAATGAAGAAAGAATAAGAGGTTGAGAATATTGAAGAAGAAGTTGTCACACTAAGAGTAAAAATTGTCAAGCTCAACAAGAACGTTGAAGAGACAGAAAAATCCACATTAGTTGTAGAGAATGAAGAGAAGCACTCTACGTTAATAGAAAAGAAGAATGAAGAAAATAGAAAGAGTTATACAAAAGTACTCAATGGAAGGAATCATGGTCAACCATCATCTAAGAAAACTATTGAAGATACATCTTCAAGAATACCATCCATGTTCAAGCCACAAAGAAGCTTCAATCATGATCATGATTAGTCAAGGAAAAAATTCAGAAGGACTACGCCACAAAGAAGATCATTCACTCCTAGGTATGAAAATTTATTTTATGGTCATTGTTTTTATTGTACTAACTTTGGACATAAGGTTGTAGATTGCGGGGATTATAAAAGAAATGTTCAAGCAGACCGTGCATATGTGGTCGCACGTAACATTGAGTGTTACAAATGTCATAACTATGGACACATAGCTAGTGATTGTAGAGGCATGATCGATACTTCCACGAAAGAGAATACTGATATCATATATAAGAAAGTATAGATAAGAAAATAAGAAGAATAGGTGAACAACAACCAGGTACTAGAGATTGCAATATTGGCAATAAAACAAGATGAAGAAAATTCTACAAAGAAAAGGAAAGATGTTAGATACAGAAAGGTTTGGAAAATAACTGAAAGAAAGGAAGGACAAGTAAATAAGGAATAGGTTCAAGAGATTGTACTTTCAAGAATTGTAGTGAAAGATGAATCCACAAATAGAAAGAAAGAAGTCAGAGCTCAAAGAGATAATGAATCTACCATTGAAAATGATGATGAATCTACCAATGAAGATGATGATGAATACACATCAGAGCAGGAATTGTTCTGAGCCATCCGACTTAGAGACTCCCAAGTAATATGAATATTAGACAGGGGGAGTCTATGCAATAGTTGTGACAGACCAAATAACCATCCTTCGAGCAACTTGCAGAGTTTGAGAAGACGGATTTAAAGAAATCAGTTAGCATAAGTACAGTTTGATAGATTAATCAAGACTTCATGATAGTATAGTGATAAATGGGTTAGCATTATGGACAATTGTGCAAGTAGAGTCTTGGACAGTATGGAAAGAGAAGGATTTGTAATAACACTTAGCAGATATTTTTTGGACACGTCAGTGCATACATCCGTTCACATTCAAAACAGAGTAATGCTCATAAACAACAATGAAAAAACTCCCTACGAAATATGGAAAGGAAGCGCAGACAACAACCTCTACATCAAGATAACTCAAGGTAATATTTTATTAATTGAAATTTATGTTGATGATATTGTTTTGGATGTACTAATGACAGGTTAAGCCATAAATTTGCAAAGGATATGCAGAATGAATTTTAAATTTCATTACTTGGAGGACTATCCTTATTTTTGCGTCTTCATATATGTCAAAGAAACCAAGGAATTTTTATTTCTAAAACTAAGTATATCAGAGAAATGCTAAAGAGGTTCGGAATGGAAGATTGCAAACCAGTTACCACTCCTATGCAAACCAGTTGCAAGTTGAGAAAAAATGA